>SJYT01064331.1:13625-67870 GCA_006410635.1 Cephalophus harveyi | reverse complement strand
GTTGGGGTTTGACAAACTCTTAGAAAGCATTTTCTACTTCCTGCTGGTTGTAGAAGCCTTTTCCTTGCAAAAAGTTGTCCAGATACTTGAAGAAGTGATAGTCAGTTGGCAAGAGGTCAGGTGAATATGGCTGATGAGGCAAAACTTGTAGCCCAATGTATTCAACTTTTTTTTTTTTAATTTTTAAAATATTTGTTTATTTTTTAATTGAAGGATAATTGCTTTACAGAATTGTGTTGGTTTCTACCAAATGTTAACATGAATCAGCCATAGGTATACATATGTTCCCTCCTTTTTGAACCTCCCTCCCACCTTCCTCCCCATCCCACCCCTCTAGGTTGTTACAGACACCTAGATTGAGTTTCCTTAAAAAAGCTAGGGATAAAACCACCATATGACCCTGCAATCCCACTACTAGGCCTAAACCTGGAAGAAACCAAAATTCATTCAACTTTTGAAGCATTGGTTGTGCAATGTGTGATGGGGCATTGTGGTGGAGAAGAATCGTGCCCTTTCTGTACCAGGCTGGCTGCAGGCATTGATGTTTTCCATATGTCTCATCGATTTGCTGAGTATATTTCTCAGATGTAATGACTTTGCTGGGATTCAGAAAGCTGTAGTGAATCGGACAGGCAGCAGATCTTCAAGCAGTGGCCATGACCTTTTTTTGGTGCAAGCTTGGCTTTGGGAAGTGCTTTGGAGCTTCTCCTCAGTCCAGCCACTGAACTGGTCGTTGCCAGTTGTCATGTCAAATCCACTTTTTGTAACACGTCACAACCCAAGCAATAAATGGTTCACTATTGTTGCATAAAATAAGAGACGACGACACTTCAAAATGATGATTTTTTAAATTTTCGGTCAGTTCATGAGGCACCCACATATCACACTTTTTCACGTTTCCAATTTGCTTCAAATTCTGAACGACCGTAAAACAGCTGATGTTGAGTTCTTCGGCAAATTCTCCTGTAGTAAGAAGATCAGCTTCAGTGATGGCTCTCACTTGTCGTTGTCAACTTCTGATGGCCAGCCACTGCACTCCTCATCTTCAAGGCTCTTGTCCCTTTGCAAAACTTCTTGAACCACCATTGCACTGTACGTTCGTTAACTGTTCCTGTGCCAAAAGCACTGTTGATGTTGCAAGCTGTCTCTGCTGCTTTATGCACCATTTTGAACTCAAATAAGAGCATTGCTTGAACTTACTTTTTATCTAGACATCATTTTCCTAGTCTAAAATAAAATAAACAGCAAGTAATGTCATTAGCCAAAAAAAAAGCAAGAAATGTGCATTAAAATGATATGTAACATAATCACATTTATTTAAGAATGTATTCCAATATTAAAACAGCACAGTTCGACAATGCAAAACTGCAGTTACTTTGCACCAACCTAAATAACACAACATTGTAAAGCAACTGTACTCTCATAAGGATTTTTTTTTTTTAAGCTCTAGCCAAATAATTGATTAAAATAAGATGGAAATCTCAGTAATTGGCTTTGACAGTGCACATTTGGCTACCAGTGGCCTGATGGCTATAAAAGAAGCCTCCCTCTAGGGCAGGAAATTCAAGGAGACTGCCAAAGGGAAAGGACAGCAGAGGCTGTTTGCTAAATAGAACCATGAGAAAGAGGGAAGAACTGGCAAGAGCAGCACAGAATGTCTGAGCACTCCAGGAGCTACAGCCCAAAATTGGAAGGAGGCTGAGGAAAGCAGAGGCCAACAATAATCCATGAAATCACCCAAGACCCTGAGCAGTTTAACCACACTCTTTTCTGCCTACCTGAGGCATTTATTTCACTTATACCTCAACTCTAGCACTTCTCTCCTCCTTTTTTTGTTAGTTATTTGTTTGTTTGCCATCTAAAGTCAGGGACTTGTTTTTCTAGGGACTCTATTCATCTTTTTTTGGCTGCACCATGCAAACTTTCAGGATCCTATTTCCCCTTACCAGGGATCGAACCCAGGCCTATGGCAGCGAAAGCACTGAGTCTTAACCACTGAACTGACAGGGAATTCCCATATTCATTTATACTGAGCATATAGTAAACTGACTCAATTGAGAGAAACATTTATTGAGGGCTTATTTTGTGCTGAGCTTAGGCATTAGGGCTAGGGGTAGTAGGGAGGCGATGGGCATGGAGATGAGTAAGGCAAAGGCTCTGCCCTTAATGAGTCTTCAGCCTAGAAGAGACAGACAAATAAACAAATTATTACAATACAGTATGTCTAGGGAGGAGACACTACTTAACTTCCCTGGAGAGAAGTAACAGGGATTCATGTCAAGTCCCATGGCATTCAAAAAGTATTTGTTGCTTGATTGGCTGTTCTTCTTGTCAACTAAGTAGATAAAGCATATTGTCACTCTCCTGCTACCCCAGAAATGTTCATCACTAATAAGCCTGGGTGAACATTAAGGAATGGGTCAGTAGCCCCATTGGAGCCTCCCATGCTCAGCCCAGCCAGGCATATCACCAACCGCCCAGGTGGATGAAACATGTGTAAGGCAGCGGGATCCTTCTGCAGCTGCTGAACATCTGGTGTGAGGAATCTAGGTAACTATGAATGAGAGATATTACTCCTCTGGTCCAGACCCTCAGTATTTGGTACAGCTAGTTTGGCTGAGAAACTAAACCACAACAAAAATTAGGTGTTGCTTCTCCCAGCTTTTGGCACGTCAGAAACTGTGGCTATGAGCCAGAAGAGTAACAGGCTTTGAAAGTGTTCCAGGGCAGAGCAAGAGCCCCAGGTAATAGGAAGATATGCCATGAGAAAGCCCCACATTTTACTGACAGCAGCAGTAGGTACTGAGAGCAAATTGCATGCTGAATTTAAGGTACAAAAGGGGAGGAGGGTCTTGCAAATTCCCCAGACTCACTATCACACAACAAATATGACTCTCTGTCCAGATTCTTAAAATCCTTTGGTGTTGTGTCAAACAGCTTCTAATATTTTATTTCTATCCTCCTTTATTGTTTCTTGTTGTTGTTGTTGTTGTTCAGTCACTCAATTGTGTTCAATTCTTTGCAGCCATGGGCTGCAGCATGCCAAGCTTCTCTGTCCTTCACCATCTCCCAAAGTTTGCTCAAATTCATGTCCATTGAGTTGATGATGCCACCCAACCATCTCATCCTCTGTCACCCACTTCTCCTTTTGCCTTTAGTCTTTCCCAACATCAGGGTTTTTTCCAGTGAATCGGTTGTTTGCATCAGGTGGCCAAATTATTGGAGCTTCAGCATCAGTCCTTCCAATGAATATTCAGGATTGATTTCATTTAGGATTAATTGGTTTGATCTCCTTGCTGTCCACGGGACTCTCAACAGCCTTCTCCAACACCACAGTGTGAAAGCATCAAAGTGTTTCTTATTACAAAGTGATAACATGCTTGTAAAAAAATTCAAATACATCCAGTGTGGATACCCCAGGAGGTCACTCTCCCCAGGCTCTAAGTGGTGTATGGGAGCGTAGGGCTCTGTCCCGTGATGTGCAATCCCTTTCCACAATGTTGGAGGTGAAGCCGGGCATTGCATCTGCACCTGCATATTCCTACAGCTTCTCAGAGCCCTATGGACAATGACTGAGAAGACAAACCATGCAGGAAGCATCTAAAAAAAAAAAAATCCTGGCTTCCCTCCCAGGTGCCGCCAGCACAGCCCAGAGCAGGCTGTCAGGACTTCAGCTCATAAACACCTAGTTTGATCAGCAGCTAATATTGTTTGCAGTCTTCAAGAAGATTCTGCTGCCTTCACCTCTTCTTCATTTCTCATCTTTCACTATACCTCTGTCCCAATAGGTGGTTAGCCATCCCCCATCACTGGGACATTACAATTCTTTCCTTTCCTTTGGGGACCAAGGCCTTGACCTAAAGGATGAAGGTGTCAGCTTATCCTCAGTGTCATAGGTAAGGGGATGTCTGTGGCGTACACTCAGTGCCCACTGAATATCATCCTTACAGAGATGCTCTGGACACTGCTGTCTCCCATAGCCCATCAATCAACCCTTACGCATTAGTACTCAAGTGCGTGCACGCACACATGCACAAATACAGATCAACACTCCTAGGTGTATAAACCATTCACATTTAGCCATGACTTTTCATGCCCTCTTTTTCAGACTTTAATCAGATTCAGTCACACTAATACATTTATAAATGCCTCAGCTCTTAAGGGTACACAAGTGGCCTTTACAAAATACTTCTTTGTGCGACTACTTAACCTCCCCGAAGTTCAGGAAGCAGAAATCAGAAATTATGGATTCATAGAATATTAAAATAGGTCTTTCCATTCTTTCATCCATTAAACATATCTGTATTCAAGTTGTACTCGGTACCTTGTAATGTGTACAAGGTTGTATAGTTCTCTCCTCTCATTTCACAGATGAGAAAACAGAGGCCCAGGTGAGCTGAGGGTGCACACAGTCTCTTAAATGGCAGGTATATCCATGAAACCTCACTCCCCTTTCTGGATTCTTTATATCCACGTACTGAAGACACACTCATCTTAAGTCCTAAGCAGTAACTTAAAGCAGATAATGAGTTTAAGAGGAAGAATTGCCATCAGTGATACCACCGATCAGAGAACATTCTTCACTACTACGGAGTGGAAGGACAGATTACTCTTAAAAAAGCAATTACACAGGTCATTGCTGGAGAAGGAAATGGCAACCCACTCTAGTGTTCTTGCCTGGAGAATCCCAGGGATGGCGGAGCCTGGTGGGCTCCCATCTCTGGGGTGGCACAGGGTCGGACACGACTGAAGCGACTTAGCAGCACCAGCAGCTGCTGTCAGCGTTTTGATCCTGTATTAGCAGATGGAGTGTGTGTCCCCTGCTGAGGAGTAATAGCACCAAGGCTTTGTATAGGTTCCCAACCCGTTACCTGAAATGGCAAAGTCCCCCAACTCTGAAAACTGTTTTTTTTTCCCCCTTTGCTAACTCATTTGGCAACAAAGTCTGTCCTGAACTGATGCAAATCAATTCTGTCTTTGTTTATCCTTTCTGCTTCAGAAACATCAATATATTTGTAATGCGTGCTTCTAGACCCCGTATATGTGGTTTAATATGGTATAGAGAAGATACTGTTTTTCTAAAATCCACAAAATCCTGAATTAAAAAAAAAAAGAAAATCTGATCCCAAGGATCATAATACATCTAGGTATTGTGGATGTATATTATATTTAGAATATACAGTCTCTTATAGGATTGGTTTAAGAAATATTGGTTCTTACCCTCTCCCAATACACAAATAAGATTAATTTCACTGAGACTTCACCCTTCCCAGGCTCAGTCTAGTTTTATAGATTCTGTAACTATAAAAGAAAATGTATTTTCAGTTTATTCCTTAAGAGTTGCTTATACAACAAAGGAAACTTAAAAAAATTAAACTTTGGAATTCACTATAACCTAAATTAGTCTAGAGATGGTACCTGGTGACTTCTCCTTCCTGCCTGTTTGCAGTGGCTAGTATATTAGAACTGCTGGTTGCTGTGCTGGGGATAATTCCTGCATTATCAGGTGTTCAGAGGAAGTGATGCACGTTGGGTCTCAGTTAATCTCCCTCAAACTCCAGTCACTTCTTTTCTAACTCACATTTCCCAACTCTCCTTTCACTTCAATGCAGAAATTCTCAGTATTATTTTTTAAATATTTATTTATTTGTCTGTGTCAGGTCTTAGTTGCAGCACATGGGATCTTCTTTATGTCATACGAGATTTTTCATACTTGCTTAACAGCCCCTTGTGAGTCTCACATTCTAGATAGGGTCAGCAGACTTTTTCTGTAAAAGGCTAGATACTAAATGTTCTATGCTTTATGGACCACATAGGGTCTCTAGTTGTTGTTTGGCCACTCCTCAAAGCTTGCAGAATCTTAGTTCCCCAACCAGGGACTTAACCCTGGCCGTCAGCAGTGAAATCACAGAGTCCTAACCATTGGACTATCATGGAATTTCGTGTTGTTTTTTATTTTTTAATAGAACACTTTACAAATGTCAAAACCATTCTTAGCTTGAAGACCACACAAATGCTGCACAAAATATGGAAAGAGCAAATGAATACTGCAGTCACTAAAGGCCACAGATTCAGCTTCAGTGATAAGTAAATAAATGCTTGTGTAACAAGCTGAGTACTATGCTTAGGTCAGAAGTGGTCAGGCATAAGAAATGGTAAAGGGGGAGCTTTGTATTGGGACCAGGAGGTAGCTAAGCTTGGCTAGGGTATATACTTCCTATAAGAAAAGATAAAACTGGGAAGGAATGTGGAAGGTAGCTTGGGGAGGGCTCTGGTCCTTTTCTGAGGCTATGTAGTATGTATTTCATTTGGTCATCAGGGTGACCCCTCTAGAGGAATGACATTGCCTGGAATCCAGCAGCAGCCTCTTAATTGGTTTTCCTCCTCTCAGTCTTGTCCCCTCCAACTTCACACCCCAGTCCAAGGAATCTTTCTACAATGCAAATCTGAATAAGTCTCTCCTCCTATTCAAAACTCTTCATTCATTTTCCATTGTCTTGAAGATACTGTCCAAACTCCTCACCATGGTTTAAAAGTGCTGTCATGATCTGGCCCCTGCCTCCACCTCCTGTTATATGTATATTTCTTTATTTACTGATCTTTTCTAGTTCCTTAAATGCACCGTCCTCTCTTACCTTTAGATTTTCATGCTTGTACACGACTCTCAGTGTCTGCAACACTGCCGTCACCCCCTTCACTCTCTTCTCCAGCATGGATAAATCCAAGTCAGCCCTCTGTTCTCAGCTTCAGTGCAGCTGGCTCTGAGAACTTCCCCAAGTCTATGCACTAGTTGAGGTTTCCTGTGGCAAAAGCTTTATTAGAATAACTTATTTAACTTGTCAGCCATCCCTGATAGAATCTAACCTCTGTAAGGACAGGCATCATTTTGTATCTTGATCACTATTGTAACCCAAAAATCTAGCATAGCAGTGGTTTATAGTAGGTACTTAACTAATAATTTTCACTATGAAAGCATTTGGGGTCATTTTGGGGGGTTCTGAAGAGCTCTGGTACCACAGTTCTTTATGTTTCAGTGCAGAAAGAATTTAGGAAGAGGCAAAGTGATAGATTAAGAAATGATTTATTTGAATAGGATGCTTGTGAGGCTTACAAGCCAGGGAGTGACAGGGTGCCATACCCCAAGAATTTAGTGGGTTGCAGTTTTATAATCAAAGTAAAAGTAGAGAGGGGAAGAAGAAATTTCTTTTTCTTGAATAGACGTCATCCTTCCATCATCAGCTCCTCCTCTAGGCTGAACAAGAGAATTTTCTTGTTCTACATGGCCAAGCTAGGTCCACAAATTATTGTTTTTTATGTGTGCAGAGAGCATGTCCTCAGGAATCATTAACTTATTGAGCTCACTGGACAAGATGTCTCATGCCACCATTGTTTTATTGTTTATGGGCATGTCTCATACTTCTGTTGTATGGTTTTGTTGCTAAGCAAGCCTGCTTGGTTTTGTGGTTAAGCAAACCTGATTTTTTTTTTAATCTAATTGATTTTTTTAATCTGAGTAATACAAGGATCTCCCATATTTTTTCTACTTACAATCCCCTAGTGGGATTAACTATTTAATGACCTGTTTTGTCCCTTTGTGAAAGTTGCTCAGTCATGTCTGACTCTTTGCGACCCCACGGACTATACAGTGCTTGGGATTCTCCAGGTCGGAATACCGGAGTAGGTAGACATTCCCTTCTCCAGGAGATCTTCCCAATCCAGGGATCAAACCCAGGTCTCCTGCATTACAGGTGGATTCTTTACCAGCTGAGCCACCAGGGAACTCCAAGAATACTGGAGTGGGTGGACTATCCCTTCTCTAGTGGATATTCCCAACCCAGGAATCAAACTGGGGTCTCCTGCATTGTAGGCAGATTCTTTATCAGCTGAGCTACCAGGGAAGCCTTTTGTCCCTTTATCTGTCCCTATCAACGAGATGAATGAATATGTATGTATGAATGAATGAATGAATGGAAATGGGACTTTATTTAAAAGGAAGCTTAATCTGGTTATATGTTCTAGAGTCAAGGCCAATGAGGAGGCTCTTATGGAAGACCAAGTGGGAGGAACTAGACCACTAGGGACAGAAGGAATGGAAAGGGAGGGAGAAATGGTTGTGAGAAATGGGAGGAATGAAAATCACTAGAACTCAAATGACTGATTGATTGGATGTGGGGAACAAGAGAGAAGGAAACTGCTCTCCAAGTTAAGAGCCCAGCAGCAGCATCAGAGAGAGAAGGGAGTCCTACGAGGAAGAGACGGCCCAGGAGTTGAGAAGGAAGGAATGGAGGAAATCGTTCAAATATAGTTTTCCTCAGTCCTAACCAACTAGCCATCCCAGGCAACCCTGATGGCTCTAGTTAGACTGAACTGGGCTAGAAGAACCTTTTGGTTGGCCAAGAATTTAGAATTCAAGTGGCATCTAAAACAGGCAGAGAGGCAAACTGGAACAGGTGGGTATGACAGCAGAGCTACAGCAGCGGGAAGGCAACCGTGAGGCTCTTGAAGCAAAGAACCAAGTCTAACTGATGAGATGACCCACATGAACACGTAAAAGAATGATGAAGTACTAAGCGATATGGTATTAAGTTTAAGACTTGGAAGAGTTCAGAAAAAGGAGAGAACTATTGGGGCTGACCTAAAATTGAGAGATAAATGTGCCAACACTGGCATCGAGCTGGGCCCTGAAGGAAGGATAAAATGTGATTGGGGGAGCTCAGAGTGGATAATGTTGTTGAAGCCAGAGCAAAGGCCTCCTGATGGAGGAGTAGTGTAACTGGTTCCACTGAGAAGAAGGTATGGACAGGAGTGAAGAGGAAGTGGAAAATATGAGATTATTTAAACAGAGCATAAAGTAAAATTTGATAAGAGATCGGATGTAAAGATCAGGGAAGAAAGAGTCAAAAATTAAAACCAACATTCTTGACTGTGGAGGGTGGTGATTGGACAAAGATAGAAAGCACAGTGAAGCCAGATCATGCTCGCAGTTAACTTATGCAAAGTCAACCATATGTACTTAGTGAGTGGGTGAGAGAGGGGAGAGAATCAATTTAAATGTGCAGGTGAGGTGAAGCGAGGACTTCCCTGCTGGCACAGTGGATAAGAATCCACCTGTTGATGCAGGGGACATGGGTTTGATCCCTGGTCCAGGAAGATTCTACATGTCATGGAGCCACTAAGCCCATGCACCACCACCACTGAGCCCTCATGCCTAGAGTATCTGTTCTGCAACAAGAGAAGCCACTGCAACGAGGAGCCTGCACACCACATGGAAGAGTAGCCCCTGCTCACGAAATTAGAGAAAGCCTGTGTGCAGCAACGAAAACCCAGCGCGCCCCAAATAAATGCATTTTAAAAAAAAAAAAAAATGCAGGCGATTCTGATCAATCTCCTATCCAGAGAGCCCCTGCTGTGCAATAAAGAGACAGCCACTCCAGAATTGGGAGCTGCGGATATGCTTTTCCCTCAGCTGGTCTCAGTTCCTATACACCTCTCATAGTATGAACTTTTCATTATGCTGATGGTGATCCTGGTGTTCAAAGAAAAAGATTTTTTTCATACAATATGATCCCTAAAGGCAAGCCAATTACTTATTCTAGTGTGAAATTTAAAAAAAAAAAAAAAATTCCATCATTTGCCAGCTGGAGAACCTGTACTCTGTGAACCTGTACTCTGTGATTTTTGCTTTAGAGTCTTACTTTACACCTGAAAATGTAACAACAGGACTATTTGCAAGGGAAAATATCCTTTATAATGTCCTGAGTTGAGAGTAACAGAAAACTCCACTCATACTAGCTTAAGACAATAAAGGGAGGGACTTCCCTGGTGGTCCAGTGGTTAAGACTCCCCCTTTCAATGCAAGGGGTGTGAGTCTGAGCTAAGATCTTACATGCTCCCAGCCCAAAACCAAAACATAAAACAGAAGCAATATTATTACAAATAAAGGCTTTAAAAATGGTTCACATAAAAAAAAATCTTAAGAAAATAAAGGGAATATATTGGCTCGAGTGCATGCTAAGTCACTTCAGTTGTTTCTGACTGTTTGAAACCCTATGGACTGGAGCCCTCCAGGCTCCTCTTTCCATGGGATTCTCCAGGCAAGAATACTGGGGTGGGTTCCCAGGCCCTCCTTCAGGGGATCTTTCCAACCCAAGTCTCCTACATCTCCTACATTGGCAGGCAGGTTCTTCACCTCTAGCGCCACCTAACTAATAAATCCAGATACAATAGCAAGAACACGCACAGGGTAGGTGAGGAGTGGGGATCCCACATTCAGAGACGATAAGATGATGCTGAAACTGTGAGCCCTGATTGAGACAGTCAGACATTTGTGGGAAGAAATCCACTCTGGGATCTGTCTTCTTCATCAAAACCCAGCTAGCAATAAATCAATAAATCTAGCTAGCCTATGTGAACAGGTCCATTCTATCCTTCTGACACAAAACATACCTGCATTCATTTCCTCTGGATGTCAGAATATAGCATATGCAATGACATACACATTTGTCCAAAGGAGCCATTTATCCATGCACCTTCTCTTGAGTCTTAACTCATGAGCTTTATTCTTGGTACTTTAGTAAGACCTCTGCCACTGTGAGGCATTACTGGGGACCCATCAACAATTCTGCTTAGGCCTTGGATCTCCTGGAGCTACCAACATAAAATGAAACAAAAACAGCACCCCACCCTCTGGAAGGCAGAGACCAATTGCAATGCATTCTTTTTCTCTTTGCAGTCTCCCTCACTTCCTTGTCTTTCTTCCTCTCCCATCTCTCCTTTCCTCTCTTTTTCCCTCATGAGTTCTCCTTCCCTGTCCTAAGCCTTGCTGGTCCTCCAGCTCCACTGGGACACTGGGCTGTGGGATGGGGGTCAGAGCACCAGCCCAAAGAAACAAAGAAAGCAGGAGGGCACATGCATTTGCCAGACCCCTGGCCCACCTGACTGCCTTCTCTGTCACTCTCAAGCCTCCTGGGATGGATGTCAGCCGCCTCCTCCTGGCTACCTTGCTGGTCTGCCTGTGCTTCCTCACTGCCTACAGCCACCTGGCACCTGAGGAAAAGCCCAGAGATGAAAGGAACCTGAAGAACAATTCTTCCATGAACCTGTTGGATTTCCCTTCTGTCTCTATCGTGGGTAAGTAGCCTGGCCTGGGGCCCAGCCTCTGGGCTCTGGCCCACAAGAAAGGGCTGCAGGGGGTCAAACACTCTCCAAGCCCATATCAAGATCCATTGCTATCAGTCAGAGCTCCTTTGTGCTCATTCCTCAGAACAATTCTGGAGAAATCAAGTGTCCCTTAACTCGTTTGGTTAAGAAAGCTCTGCCTCTCACCAAGGAGAAGGAAATGGCAATCCACTCCAGTACTCTTGCCTGGAAAATCCCATGGACAGAGGAGCCTGATAGGTTACAGTCCATGGGGTCGCAAAGAGTCGAAATCTAATATGCAGCTTAGCATGATAGAGGCTCTGAGAAACCATAAAGTCAAGACACTTGGTGAATTTGGTTTAACTTGGCGTTTCTGAAACTTACTAAATCACATAACTCCTATCAATGGTAAAATTTTTAGAAAATGCTGCACAATATAACCAAGTCTGGGACAAACTAGTTCTTTCATGCCAGGGTTGAGAATTGAAAATGACTGCTCAGAGGAAAATATCAGGGGTATTAGAGCCTAGCACTGGAGAATTTCTGGTTCAAATTCATCTGACAATAATTATAATAACATATATACTTATTTTCTGATAGGTACTCTGAAGTGAATACTATTTTTATTCCTATTTTATTTCACAGCTAAGTAAATTAAAAGTTAGAAAAGTTAAGTAACTAACATACAGTTAGTTTGTGGTTGGCAGAGATGGTCCATGGGTCGCAAAGAGTAACACATGACTGAGCAACTGAACTGAACTGACTGAACTGAATACACACCCAGGTTCTGAGTTAGATTCTGTTTAACTCCAGAATCTAAGCTCAAAACTAATATTCCTTACTGACTTGCCTCTCACTTCAAAAAGAGGATATTCTAGGTATATGGGAAGGGACTGGAGCACATTAACATTGATCTGTGTCAAATTTTCCACTATATAAACATACCTCATTTATCCTCACAACTCTTCAAGGTAGGTATTACAGTACCTACTTGCATATGAGAAAACTGAGTCTTAAGGAGATTAAGTAGGTTGTCTAAGACCACAAAGCTGTTATGTGGCAGAGTCAGGATTCAAATCAGGTCTGCCTGGCTCCAAAGCTCTGAGAAATAGGAAATAGGAATACCGGAAACACAAGACCATCCTTGTAGAGACACTGAGTCCATTTTCCAGGGCCTTCTTGGATTTTCCCTTTTGCTTTCCTTCAGAGGACTCTCTGCTCTGCTGGCCTAAGTCCCAAGATATGATCTATCCAACCAAACCTTCATCTTCTCCCCCACCCTGGGGCTTCCTAGAGCCCTCTCTGCTCCTCCCTCTTCACTGCAGTTAAGGACCCTCAGAAAATGGCTTTGTTCCTTCTGTCTTTGAAGCACTGAACAAGAAATCCAAAAATATCAGCAGAAATGAAGCGGAAAAGAAGAAAAGACCTTCCAAGGTAGGCCTGGGAGTTCACACTGTCGGGATGGGACTAGACTTAAAGAGGGAGGACATCCAAGCTCTGGCCAGAAACTAAATGAAAGATTTCCAGGGTTGCATGCTCCAGAGAAACTGAAAGCTACCGAAACCTTCCTGACCTCGAGCCCTGAAGCAGACTGCCAAGAGCTGAGGTCCAGGATGCTGAGTAAAATTGCTTACCTAAACTAAACTAGCTTGAACCCTGCCTAAAATAATTAGCTCAAACTTCCTAAACTAGCTCGAACCCTGCCTGAAATTTCACTGTCATTCATTCTTTTGGATGAACGCGATGTTTCCGAAACCTCAGTTCATTTCAGAACCATTTTTACAACTTTTACCACACCTGAGTTACACTTATTTAATATTTGTTTAAAACTTAAAAACAAAAGTACTATGTAACAGGACTTCCCTGGGGGCTCTATGGTAAAGAATCCTCCTGCCAATGCAGAAGACATGGGTTGGATCCTTGGGTCGGAAAGACCCCCACATGCCTCAGAGCAACTAGGCCTGTGCGCCGCAACTATTGAACCTATACTCTAGAGCCGGGGAGCTGCAACTAACTACTGAAGCCTGTGCGCCCTAGAGCCCATGCAAGGCAACAAGAGAAGCCACCGCGGTGAGAGGCCCCGACACTGCAACTAGAGAGTAGTCCCCACTAACCACGACTATAGCGAAAAGCCCTTGAAGCAACAAGGACTCTGGACAGCCAAAAACAAAAATAAATTAAAAAAAAAAACAACTACATAATCAAGATAGAAAACCAGTATCACTTGGCATAAATAGGAAGTAACCATGAAAATAAGTAAAATGAAAATAAAACCTTGTTGGCAAATTCTAGCTGGTTGGTGTTGCTTGCCACAAGTTCTAAATCTGAGACTTGCTCTCTGCATTAACAAAGAAGGATTAGAAAGTGTTGGGGAAACACTAAGGATATATTGACATCAAACTGAGCCTTTCCCTTTGAAAGAGACTGAAAAAAGAATCCTCTCTCACTGTGTGATTCAGTGTCATTTAATATTCATGTACTGCCTAAAATTGTACCACCATGATACAGGTTCCCACACTTCGAGAAATACTAGATTAAGGCACTGTTGAAATGCACAGTGTTATTTTAGTGTGCCTCATTTGATCAGATCATTGCAAACAGAGCCAGGAATACTGTACTAAGCACTGGAAGGCATGACCTGGCACTGTGATCACAATAAAGTTCCCTGTTCTCTTTGAGCCTTTGTAAAGTGAACAAGCAGATCAGATGATTGACAGAACTGTAAAATCTATTTACATGCTGCTGCTACTGCTGCTAAGTCGCTTCAGTCGTGTCCGACTCTGTGCGACCCCATAGACGGCAGCCCACCAGGCTCCCCCGTCCCTGGGATTCTCCAGGCAAGAACACTGGAGTGGGTTGCCATTTCCTTCTCCAATGCATGAAAGTGAAAAGTGAAAGTGAAGTCGCTCAGTTGTGTCCGACTCTTCGAGACCCCATGGACTGCACCCTACCAGGCTCCTTCGTCCATGGGACTCTCCAGGCAAGAGTACTGGAGTGGGGTGCCATCGCCTTCTCCATTTACATGCTAGATTCTGGGAATATAGTAGTGAACAAGAGAGATATATAACTGCTCTCGTTGAGTTTACACTCTTCTGGGAGAAACAGAACAGCACGTTAACCAGTGCTGTTCAGATAATGATAAACACTGTGAAGGAATGAAAGCATGGCAGTGAGGCAGAAGAAAGGGAAAATGGTCAGGGAAGTTCTCTAGAAGGAGGCAGCACTTAAAAGACTGAAAAACTCTGTAATCTTGAGCCACAGTGTTCAACGGAAATGCAATGTGAGACACATATAAATTAAAATTCCAGTAGCCAGATTTTTAAGAGAAAAAAACCAGCTGCAATTAATATTAATATTTTATTTAACCCAGTATATCCCAAATATTATCATTTTAATATGTAACCAACATAAAAAGTTATTAATATTTTACTTTTTTTGCACTAAGTCTTTGACTTTTACACTCTCAATTCCAATGCCCAGTTTTTAACACTAGTGTAATACAGTCCTAACAAAACAATGT
This sequence comes from Cephalophus harveyi, assembly GCA_006410635.1. Classification (NCBI taxonomy): domain Eukaryota; kingdom Metazoa; phylum Chordata; class Mammalia; order Artiodactyla; family Bovidae; genus Cephalophus; species Cephalophus harveyi. Next base: position 53,211 of record SJYT01064331.1, on the reverse strand, counting down.
TCAGTTCAGTTGCTCAGTTGTGTCTGACTCTTTGCAACTCCATGAATCGCAGCACACCAGGCCTCCCTGTCCATCACCAACTCCCGGAGTTCACCCAAACTCATGTCCATCGAGTCGGTGATGCCATCCAACCATCTCATCCTCTGTCGTCCCCTTCTCCTCCTGCCCCCAATCCCTCCCAGCATCAGAGTCATTTCCAATGAGTCGCATGAGGTGGCCGAAGTATTGGAGTTTTTCAGCTTTAGCATCAGTCCTTCCAAAGAACACCCAGGACTGATCTCCTTTAGAATGGACTGGTTGGATCTCCTTGCAGTCCAAGGGACTCTCAAGAGTCTTCTCCAACACCACAGTTCAAAAGCATCAATTCTTCGGTGCTCAGCTTTCTTCACAGTCCAACTCTCACATCCATACATGACCCCTGGAAAAACCATAGCCTTGACTAGACGGACCTTTGTTGGCAAAGTAATGTCTCTGCTTTTTAATATGCTGTCTAGGTTGGTCACAACTTTCCTTCCAAGGAGTAAGCGTCTTTTAATTTCATGGCTGCAGTCACCATCTGCAGTGATTTTGGAGCCCAGAAAAATAAAGTCTGACACTGTTTCTACTGTTTCCCCATCTATTTCCCATGAAGTGATGGGACCGGATGCCATGATCTTCTGGCATTTGAATGTTTTCTGAATGTTGAGCTTTAAGCCAACTTTTTCACTCTCCTCTTTCACTTTCATCAAGAGGCTTTTTAGTTCCTCTTCACTTTCTACCATAAGGGTGGTGTCATCTGCATATCTGAGGTTATTGATATTTCTTCTGGCAATCTTGATGCCAGCTTGTGCGTCTTCCAGCCCAGCATTTCTCATGATGTACTCTGCATATAAGTTAAATAAGCAGGGTGACAATATACAGGCTTGATGTAGTTGTCTTTAATGGGAAACATTTTACTTCATCTTTAAATTTTAATTAAAATTAAATAAAAATTGAAAACTCGGTTCCTCAGTTGCACTAGACACATTTAAAGTACTCAGCAGCCACAGATGGTGGGTGGCTGCCTGCACTGGACTGCATAGCAAAGAACGTCCCCAGGAAAGGAAGCCCCAAAACAAAGCGCCTGCAACAAGAACTCATTTTGTTGTGTTCGGTGCACAGAGGGCGGGCGGGTGGAGCAGTGAGTTTAAGACCAGTGGGAGTGGTAGGCGGGCCAAACCACAGAGGGCATCAGGGATCCCAGTAAGGGGAAGGAGGATGTGCTTAGTCCCTTGTGCGCTGGAGATTGGACAGTAAGGGGGCAAGGGCAGCAGACAGCGGCCAAGCCCAGGGTTTCAGCGGTAGTGAAGAAGTGGCTAGACTCCGAACCTACCGTGAAGGCAGAACCAACAGGGACTGCGGATACACTGGAAGGGGAAGACAAGAGACGGAGTTAAAAACCGTGCAGCTGAGTGGGATCCCGTAGGGAGAGAAGAGGCCAGGCCCGAGCCAGTTAAGTGTTGATGGCGGAGCAGGCGGGGACCGCTAGGGGGCAGGTGGGGACGTCTAGTCCGAGGAGTTCCCAGGCAGAGGTGAGGACGAGTGGGGCGGACGTGGATGGCTCGGGCAGCCCCGGCGTTTCCCCACAGAGAAAGGCTCCGATGAAGAACGTGGCACGGACCCGGCCCCCGCCGCCTACCCCCTGCGTGGCCACCCGCGACAGCTGCAAGCCTCCAGCGCCCGTCTGCTGCGACCCGTGCGCCTTCTGCCAGTGCCGCTTCTTCCGCAGCGCCTGCTCCTGCCGCGTGCTCAACCCCACCTGCTGAGCACGCCTCAGGGGGGCGGGGCGGGGCGGGGCGGGGCTCCCGGGACCCTGGGGCCTTTCTGGGGTGGGAGAGCTCTGGTAGGAGGGGCTTCCGAGAACGGGGTGGGGGCGGCTATTGACGTTGGGGCGGGGCTTCAGGGAGGCTCAGCTAGGGCTGGGCTAAAATCCAAATATATGTAGTCTTCTCGAAAATGTGTGGCTGTTTCTTTAAGGAACCCGAACCATCCTTTTCCCTTCGCCTAGTCCCCTGCACCGCAGAAGTTCCTTGAGCTGCGCACCTGCTGTCTCCCAGGCCTGGGGAAACGCGGTTGCTTAGCCCTGAGGCTGCACTCCTGGTAAGCGCTTTTCTGGATCTGGCCGCCAGACACAGTGCTGCCCCCTACCCTTAACCCTAGGGACACCCGAAGTGAAGTTGCTAAGTCGTGTCCGACTCTTTGTGACCCCATAGACAGTAGCCTACCAGGCTCCGCCATCCATGGTATTTTCCAGGCAAGAATACTGGAGTGGGCTGCCATTTCCTTCTCCAGGGGATCTTTCCAACCCGGGGATCGAACCCGGGTCTCCTGCATTGCAGACAGCCGCTTTACTGTCTGACCCAGGACACCCGAAGCTGCCTCCAAAATCAGGGAGGAAGAAAGCAACCGTTAAGGAACTGCTGGGCCTCCCAGGCGGCGCTGTGGTGAGGAGCTCGCCTGCCAGTGCAGGAGGCACAAGAGACACCGATTTGACGGTCCCTGGTAGGGAAGATGATGCCCTGGAGTAGGAGCAGGAAAAGGCAACCCGCTCCAGTATTCTTGTCTGGTATACCAAGGGGGCTGGCAGGCGACAGTCTGTGGGGGTCACAAAGAGTCGGACACGACTGAGCACACATTCAGTCTTTCACCCTACCCCCCTTCTAAGGATCTCCCCTCACCTCCACAGAAACAAATGACTACAACTCCATACCCAGTCTCACTGTGCTGTCTGCCCTCAGGGGTCTGGGTCTGTGAATACAAGCTGGGGTGGCCGATTGTGACTGGACATTGCTGTGGGTCCAACGGCCAGAAGGCTCTGGCCTGAGGATCCTACAGCCTTAGGAGGCTCCACCAAAAAGGTTAGCCTCAGAAACAAAGGAGTGGGGGAGATAGAGGGCAGTCTACTAGAGATTTCTGGGGGCCTCAGAGAATCAAAGGATAAGCCATGTGACAAGCCTCAGAAAGGATAGGACCCTGAAGGACATGAAAGGAGCCAGGTCAAAGAGACCAATGGACAGTGTTTTGAGGGCAAGTTACCTCCAGACACTTCAGTTCTTGCATGGGACCATTCATAATTCAAGTTCCCAAGAAAGAGAAAATATGTTTCTCCCACTCCCAGGCTAAAAGAACTCCAACCAGTGGTTCCAGCCATTTTTAATTCTGAAAGCCTGGACTTTTCCTCACTCCTTACCTTAGCTCTGTCAACTAGGAAGGGGGCAGTGAGCCTGGCATGGTAACTAGGCAGCAATTTTTGTCCTGGGTTATCAGGGGCCTGTCTCCTCAAGTGTCGCAAACTGTCACCTGCAGCCCCATCCTTAGAGATTCTGAGTCTATGGAAAACTGAGATGAAGCATCTTATCTTTGAAAGGACCCTGGGAGGTGCTGTTCTGGGGAGAGAAGCACTAAAGGTGTGACCAGAGTCTGTGAAAAAGGACCAGCCAGGGTGGGGGCGGTCACATGCAAACTCCCAGCGCTTTGAAAGGCAAGGCTCTCAGTGATAGCACCTACTTGCCCTGCTTGGCCGAGGGCGTCCCTGCCAGTAGAAAAGGTAGACAAGCTGAGGCTTCACCTGCCAGTGTCCCCCAGAACGAGAGCTCTTCCCAAAGGAATTACCATAAACGAGAAAGAAGAAGCTGCAAACAGTAGTGGTACAAGAAGACAGCTTAAAAAATAACAATAACAAGGCCTGTTGTACACAAGAGAGTCTAGAGAGAGGTTATGTGACTGAACAATGTGAAGCAGTTTCCTCAGCCCCGATAACCACCATTTATCTCTGTCCTTGGAGGTGAGGACGGTGGGGCTCAAGGGCCAGCAAAGGTGGGGTCACCCTCCACCCCGACCCGCTTGTCTACTTACAATCTTCTGTCTTTCAAATGTCTCAAAACTCCTTTCCAAGGAACTCTCTCCACTGGAGACCCACACTGCGCCTGCAGTGACACAACCAGTGTGGAATGAAGGACGCAAACCTCAGACCCGAGACTGGACAGAGCTGGAACTACCCGGGCAGAGAACACACGCACAGAAAAATGATGGGTGCTCCAGGCTAGGCTGGGGACACGATTCTGCACATTGGGAAAAGTCTGGATTTCTCTGGGCTTCTATTCACTTGTCTATAAAATGGGAGAGCATCACTCTTGCTGTTCTTATTGTAAATCTGAAACAGTATTGCTTCTTATACCTTAACAAAGCGAGCAACATAGAGAAGCTCCCAGTTGCTCTTTTGTGTTCTGTCATTTAGGCTGCAAGCCCACAGAACTTTTTATTCCCTGTACCACAACTGCTGCTGAGTAAATGTCATCAGTAATTAGAATATTGGGAACATATTGCAGCCACTGCTCCTGTGTATTCCAGACACTTCTCACCAGCCAGGCACCACCATTCTTCCCCCGGGTGAGGCCAGAAATGCAAAGCCAAAGACCCAGTCCATTAGTGACAAAATCACTAGGCTGCTGGGTCCAGACAACCACATGGAAGCCCAACCCATTCAGTCCTTCAGCAAATGTGTATTGAGCACCTACCAGGCACAAGGCCTTGAGCCAGGTGTTGTGAATATTGTGGTGAACAAGTCCAGTCCTCTTCTTACAGAGCTTACAGTTTAGTGAACCATGACCACCAGCCCTTGTTAAAAGTCAGAACCGTTGTTAGCACTGGAGAAGGGAATAACAAGCCACTCCAGTATTCTTGCCTGGAGAATCCCATGGACAGAGGAGCCTGGAAAGCCACAGTCCATGGGGTCACAAAGAGTCGGACACGCCTGAGCGACTAACACTGCCACTACTATTGTTAGCATATGTGGTCTCTTCCCACAGACCCTCAGTTTTGCTTCTGTTGACTCAGATCCCTGGTTAGGTATTTATCTGCCCAAGTTCCCCTTCAGCTGAGATCCTAAGATTCTTCCACCTTTTCAGAAATTCCTTCTCAAGCCTTAGGGTCCAGAGAGAATGGTTCTGGGTCTCTGCAAAACCCTGCCTGAGTGACCAGAATTGAAAGTTGTGAAGATCTGGGATACACGCCCCCTATCTCCCAGCCATTATTCACATTTCTCTTCCTGTCTGTCTCTCATACGCCCAGTACAAAGGTGAGTTCTGTCCTAGATGTGTTTGTTCTCCTGTTGTAAATATTGATTTAGGGTCATTTCTTCCTGGAGAGCATGGCCTTACACTTGTGCCCAAAGTTCTAACAACGTGGGCTTGAACAAGTCACTGACCTCTTGATGCTACTACCATTTTCCCTTTGCAAAATTTGGAGTAAGTCAGTCAGAATGTTTTGGTTGCAAACAACAGAACTGATTCTGGCTCGCCTAAGAAACAAAGTGGGGCAGTACTCTATTGGAGAGGTCTGGATTCTTCAAAGAATCAAAGGAAAAGCCGAACAACAAGCCTTAGAAAGGATAGCGCCCTGAGGATGTAAAAGGAGCCAGGTCAAAGAAACCAATGGACAGTGTTCTCAGGGCAAAGCTATGGGATGTCACCTCCAACCACTTCAGTTCTTGCATGGGACCACTCAAAATTCAAATTCCCATGAGTGGGGATCTGATTGACCTGAAGTGGTACCCAGGGAAGGGTGGCCCATCTTGAGAGACAGTTGCATGAGATCTGTCCTTAACACGGGAGGGGTAATTCTCCAGTTAAAAAAATTACTGAAGGGGAAAATCCACAACTGGCCCCTGTGAGAGCTGGACTCTGGATTTATTCTGAGGACACTTTCAGCACCAGAAATGCTGCAACAAAGTCTGAAGCAATGGTTTTCATGTTTTGTTTTGGAGCGTACCATTTCCTCAGTTGAATTCTTAAGGGGGAGCCCATTATGTGAGACATTAGAAGTTATAAATTAATATTATAAAAACTTGAAATCAGACATTAGAGACTAACAGTTTCCCTCCTAATATCAGCCTTTGCAACCAGTTATTTCCATCTTTTGTTTTGGTTGCATAAGGCCAAAAAAGGTCTAATTCACACAGAGAAGTTGTTGCAGAAAGATTTGAACAGCTCATCTTGTGACCTCGAAACAGTCTTCTGTTAAACAGAAACAGCAAAATGTTTACTTCAAACTCTAATCCAGGTGGTCCCCAACATGTTAAATTTGGTGCCTAGCATGTTTAAACATGTGTATTCTTATTATATCTTTTCAGTTCCGTCACTAAGTCATGTCCTACTCTTTGTGACCCCACGAATTGCAGCATGCCAGGCCTCCCTGTCCATCACCAACTCCCGGAGTTCACCCAAACTCACGTCCATTGAGTCAGTGATGCCATCCAGCCATCTCATCCTCTGTCGTCCCCTTCTCCTCCTGCTCCCAATCCCTCCCAGCATCAGGGTCTTTTCCAATGAGTCAACTCTTCACATGAGGTGCTTTTAAATGGCTTCAAAGTTTTTAAAAGTAGAAATTGATGTTTATGGTTCTACAGAAGCAATACACCTCAAAACCACTACCCTGAGGGGTAGCCAATCCTCAGGACCTCAATCCTTCCTGGGATTGTGGACCACAGGCCAACCTAATTGGCAATCTTTTGATCCTTACTCTAAGTTCCTCCACCTGTTTGAAAAACCACAGATCCAGCATCATCACCCACTGTCAGGAAATTACCCCATCATACAATAGGAACTTTATAAAGGAATTTAACTCCAAAACCCAATTCCCATGTGTGAAGGTGAAAGGATAGGTAAAGAAAAGAATTTGATTTTAACTGAATTAGCCAAACCATCTGTAGCGAATTTCAGATTAGTCTAGAATACACTTGTTCTTCCCTTTTTTCTTCCATGCACAAAGTATATCTATATGCACATAGGCATAGCAGGTGTGTGTTGGGGGGCTAGGGATGGAGCAGGAATATCTTTTATTTTCTCAGCAAAATCATCAAATTTATGTTTCTGTTCACTCCAGAAAGGAGTTTTATACTGATGGCTTGCAGAGAGATAGTAGCTATTGTCAGCTCTCCCAGTTGGCTATGGGAGTTGTAGAGTCTGGGAGGTGGCACCACCAAATGGTGATGGCAACGATGATGATTATGCCTTCTTGTTGTCTGGGGAGCCCAGCAAATAGCTTCATTCCCTTGGCTCCTGAAGGTTTTCACATCTTTCAGAGCTCCTTTTTCTTTTCTTTAGAGTTCCTCTTTAGAATTCCTGGGCCCAACAGCTGCACAGACTACCAGAGCAATAATAAAAACACAACTACTAAAGAAAATTTAATGATAATGGTGATGATTAAAAAATAACCTTTAAATTACCTAATTTGATGAGATCACATTTACAAGCCACTGAGTCAGCTGTGGTGGTGGTGGTGGTGGTTTAGTCACTAAGTTGTGAAACCCCATGGACTGTAGCCCGCCAGGCTCCTCTGTCCATGGAATTTTGCAGGCAATACTGGAGTGGGTTGCCTTTTCCTTCTCCAAGGGATCTTCCTGATCCAGGGATCGAATCCACATCTCCTGCATTGGCAGGCAGATTTTTTACTGTCTGAGCCAGAACTGATTCCTCCCCAAGTCAAAAAGTAGAGCATTATGACTGGGAGAAAGTTTAGTTCTTTTTTTTTTCTCTCATTACTTATCCCAACGTCTATCAACATCTAGAATTCTGCATAAAGTATGACTTTCCAGATGTTGCAAAAGAAAAGTAGAGAAGGAGCCTGGAGGGAACAGAATAAGGGGAAGGTGACCCTTCAGTGATCAGCCAAGGGTTACTCCCTTTAAAATCCCAAAGCAGTCTTGATTTCTCAGTCTGACATGATCTTGAAATTAATCGATCCTTGTCTAACGGAGTTCCCCTGGCCCCACCCCAGGAAGGCCCAACTGTAGTGGAACTTCTCAAGTAGTCCTCAGTAATTTCACCCAAACCAGAATCCTGGAGCCCCTGCACTGGCCCTGAGATGCACACAAAGCCTCTGGAGGGTTCTGAGATACTCCCCCTCTCCAGGAAGCCTTTGAGGTGGCTTCCTGCCCTTTGCCAGGGACCCAGGGTTGCTGCTAATAGTCTGAGGCCTCCTATTGTGATTTGTAACTATTATAGGGGCTTCCCAGGTAGCCCTTCCCACCAGAAGAATCTTCCCAGAAGATTGTTATGTAAGAGACACAAGATCCTTGAGTCAGGAAGATGGAGTGGAGAAAGAAATGGCAACCCACTGCAGTATTCTTGCCTGGGGAATCCCATGGGCAGAGGAGCCTGATGGGTTACAGTCCATGGAATTGCAAAGAGCTGGACACGACTGAGTACACACACATCATACTATCATAATATCATCCAAATAAATCTATCGACTGAGCAGCTACTTCATGCCAGGATGATCGTTAAGGTCCCTAATTTGCTCCTTGAGGTAAGTAATTGTAATAAATAAGGCAACTGGGGCTCCAAGAGGCTAGGTACTCTGCCTAGACCTAACATCTCAGCCCACCTCATTCCAAGGGCTACAACCTTAACCACCAGGCCATTGAAAGCCAGGCAGGAGATTCTGTCTGCCTATAGACAGCCCCTCGCAGGAGCTTCAGCCCCAAGTGTTTTTCCATTTTCTCCCCTGGTGCATGTCTGTCTCCACCTCAGCAAGACTCTTGGAATTGCTAGATAGCACCCCTGTTCAAATGGGCTAAAGGCAAAAAAGGAAACTGTTGTTGTCACAGCACTGAACCGTCCAGAGGGTGGATCTAGTCGGTGTCAAGCATGGCTAGACTCATGTCCCCTGGAAAGTGTCACTGTGTCTCAATTCTGTGCTGGTGTCACTCTCAGGCAGGCTTCCCCTCACGGGGTCAAAGTAGCAACTCCAGATTCGCCTTCCTGCCAAGCCTGGCAGCGCTCCTGAAGACAGCGCCTCCGCTCCATTTTCAGGACAGGTGGGTCTCTTTTACAGTAGCCTCTGCTCTGCAACAGGTACTGGGCGGGAGGGGCTGAAAATCCTACAGTGCCCGGGTACTGTGGACTAGCCGATAGGCATCACCCGGGAACTTGTTAGCAATGCAAATTATAGGTCCCCATCTCCTTGAATCAGAAGCTCAAGGTGGGCCCAGCAATCTGTGTTTTATTCAGCCCTCCAGGTGGTTCTGAGGCGCTAAACTACTGGATTAGTGAGGATCCATACGAGCCAGCAGTTAGTAGAAGAGCCAGCATGTTCCCCAGAGACAGACTTGCTGAAGCAGGACATTCCATTGGACACACTGTGGGGATATGTTCCCACCTACTTCTCTGTTTTTTCTCCCTTGTAATAGGGTAAGTATGAGAACTGTGGGTGGGGGAAATCTTTTAAGTACCAACTATTTATGGTAGTTGTCAGGAAAAGCCCACTGCCCAGCACCTGGGGACTTTTGGGACCACCTGGGAGGGTGTAACTCCTCCAACCAGGGAGGAAGCCTGCAGACCATAAGGAATCTGGCTTCAAGCAGCCCAGGGTAACCTCCTTGGGTCACTCACTGTTGGACAATTTTCTGTATTGCACACCAGATTTCCAGTAAAAATCCTGAAATCCTGCGGTTGAGTCTGGACCAACTTGAGCTATGTGCCTATCCCTGAGCCCATTTGGAGAATGTATTGATGAGGTACTTAACTGAAGCTGACTGACGAGACCTAATTATATAAGTACACCTGGCTGCCTCCATCGCTTCAAGCAGATCTAGCTTTGTCTTCTGGGGTAGTCCTGAGCAGGTGTTGGGGATGAGAATCTGGATTCCTGAGGTTTCCTGAAACCTCGGGGCCCCAAAGTGGAGCTGACCCTTGCCTGCTACCTCTTATGGTTCTCCTGGTGTATTGCTGATCCTGCCAACTACACCAGTTGTCTTGCTGTATCTCACTATTGGCTGAACCCAAGGTAGGCAAGGCACAAGCAGGGAAGCTGAAGAAAACTTACGGAGTCCTCAGAACTACAGACACATTTATTCTCTCCTTACCGGCACAGCAGCCGTAGCAGCAGACACATTGTATTCTCTCCTCGCATGGTAGACACAACCATAACGCAGCTGTAATGTAGCCACAAGGGCTGTTCAGGTGGAGCTTGTATGTATGTTTGCAGAACAAAAGTGGCCTATGGCCAAGCAAGTACATCATAACATGCATGAGCAGTGCTGTAAGTGGTCTCAGCTGTTACATAACTATGTCTTTACAAAACGTGGAGAGCAAAAGGCCCTGGGCTGAGTGCCTGACCACCGCCATCTTGGCTAACTTGCTCTCCCTACACCTGGCACAAGCCAACCTGCACAACCCCTCCGGTTGTTTTAGTCCGTGCTACCTCAAGCCCTCCAAGCTCGTTACTTGTCATAATATGACAGCAGGACTTGAAAAGGGATCCCTGCCCTTCTAGCCTAGCAAGGCCCTCCCACCACAACCTGCCACGTGGATGTGGGTAAAGGGCTTAGTATGCAGGAAAGAGCTCTGGCAGAGAGGCAAACAGGACACGGAGGCCTGTGGGGGAAGGCTGGATGTCACTTATGCCCTCGGGGCCTGCATTTCTCCATTTACAGATGCTGGATTGGACTCGTAGATGCCCTAACGTCCTGCTGTTTGAAGATCCTGTGATTTTCCTAAAGTATCTAATTCTCCAAACAGTCTAAATTTCCTGCCTTCAAAACAGCTCCTTCCTCACTCACTGGTACCTGACACAGCCCTGAAAACTTGACAGAAAACTCTTTAGGGGACTTCTTGATGGTCCAATGCTTAAAACTCCACACTCCCCATGAAGAGGTGTTTTTAGATTCCTGGTCAGGGAACCAAGATCCCACATGCTGCCTGGCCCTTGCCAAAAAAAAAAAGAAACTCTGTATATACATGTTATCCTTGACCTTCAAAACAACCATCTGAGATAGTTATTTCTGTTCCTGCCTAGAGTCACATGATAAGTTAACAGCAGACCCAGGTCTCCTCCCTTCAAAACTTGCACCAAATCCCCAAGGTCTTAATCTCCCTTCACACTTTCCTGTGTCAGGGCAGGCATCAGACCAGATACTAAAGGACCCTTGTTGCTGCTGCTGCTGCTAAGTCGCTTCAGTCGTGTCTGACTCTGTGCGACACCATAGATGGCAGCCCACTAGGCTCCCCTGTCCCTGTGATTCTCCAGGCAAGAGTACTGGAGTGGGTTGCCATTTCCTTCTCCAATAGGACCCTTGACCAATTCCTTATCTCCCCAAGAAGCCTCAGGAGTGGAGATGGGGGCGGGGGGCAGTAAAACACCCATCAACTTTCATTGTGAGTATCTGGTCAGTGTCACACATGTGACAGATTAGCAGACCTGAGATCAGAGGTAAGGTTGAGACCAGATGTGAAAGAAGAGGGTTTTTGTTTTTTTTTTAAAGGGGTTTCTGAGAACTGGCAGGGACACCTCCAAAGAGGAAAGGAAAAGGCCAGGATAACAGAAACCAGAACCCCTAGGGGACCAGATGTGGGGGACTGCATGGGATCCCACAGGAGGGAACATCTTGAAAGGTATCAATATTTCCTGAGCCTAGGTGCCGACAGGCTCTAGGGGAAGGGAGCATGTCTGCACACAGGCAGGAGCTCTGGTGGATTTAAGGTGCTGAACCTCTCTAGGTCAGATGAACAGCAGCCTCTCTTTTCTACTAAGAGCTTGGATTCTGGTCCTACTGAGTACAAAAGCCAGCTCACCCTCTCAAAGCCTGTTTCCTGAACTGTAAAACAGGAATTCAAGTCTCTACAAGGTTATCATGAGGAATAAATAAGTGCTTACTTAGAGCAATGGCTGGTACACAACTAGGTATGAAAGAAATGGCAGAAGGCAGTAGTGGTTCTAGGTCAGTTTTGACCACTGATGTCATATCAGTTGAGAGGTGGTTCCTGTGTCATTTGTTGCTAATAGTTGAAGTACCAAAAATTTTAAATTATTTACAGCAGAGTCATAGCATATATTCGTGTAACCTAATGCAACGTTTAAAAAAACTTAAAACGTTTTTAAACACTAAGTTTAAAAAAACTAAGATCATGGCATCCAGCCCCATCACTTCACGGCAAATAGAAGGAAAAAAAGTGGAAACAGTGACAGACTTTCTTGGGCTCCAAAATCACTGGACAGTGACTGCAGTCATGAAATTAAGACGCTTGCTCCTTGGAAGGAAAGCTATCATAAACCTAGACAGCATATTAAAAAGCAGAGATAGCACTTTGCCAATAAAGGTCTGTGTAGTCAAAGCTATGATTTTTCCACTAATCATGTATGGATGTCAGTTGGACCATAAAGAAATCTGAGTGCAAAGAATTGATGCTTTTGAATTGTGGTGCTGGAAGACTCTTAAGAGTCCTTTGGACTGCAAGGAGATCAAACCAGTCAATTCTAAAGGAAATTGACCCTGAATATTCATTGGAAGGACTGATGCTGAAGCTGAAGTTCCAATATTTTGGCCACCTGATGCAAAGAGCCAACTCACTGGAAAAGACCCAACTCACTGGAAAAGATCCTGATGCTGGCAAAGACTGAAGGCAGAAGGAGAAGAGGGAGGGCAGCAGCAGATGAGATGCTTAGATAGTATCACTGACTCGATGGACATGAATGAATGGACTCAAATGAATCTGAGCAAACTCCTGGAGATAGTGAAGGACAGGGAAGCTTGGCGTGCTGCAGTCCACGGGGTCGCAGTCAGACACGATTTATCAACTGAACAACAATGCAACGTCAACTACACATATGGAGTTAAAAAAAAAAAGTGAGAATTAACTGGGCAGGATACCTCGATGGAGCAGCTAAACTCAAGTAAGCATGAGCAAGGTCTATTGGTCCTCTAGGTTTCAGCACGAAGTCTGTCAAACCACAGGCCACTGAGTATGGCTCAAGGGTTTTGCTTGACACCATATACTTTAAAAAAATTAGAGCAAACTAGGCTTTCTTTCTCGGAGAAGGCAATGGCACCCCACTCCAGTACTCTTGCCTGGAAAATCCTGTGGACGGAGGAGTCTGGTGGTCTGCAGTCCGTGGGGTTGCTACGAGTCGGACACGACTGAACGACTTCACTTTCACTTTCACACACTGGAGAAGGAAACGGCAACCCACTCCAGTGTTCTTGCCTGGAGAATCCCAGGGACCGGGGAGCCTGGTGGGCTGCCGTCTCTGGGGTCTCAGAGAGTCAGACACGACTGAAGCAACTTAGCATCAGTAGCAGGCTTTCTATCACTCAGATGCATTTGCACTCAAATAGTAGAAGAGGTGGAATTGCAATGCCAGATACAGCCAAGGGCATGCCAAGCATAATGCTATGCACATATGGTTTGGAAAGCTGATCTGTGAGGCAGGATTGGCCTCAATCTCCATGTCCTCATGTTCTCCTGTGTATTCATCTCTCACTTCTGAAGGAAGAAATACTAGAGACAGCTCCAACCCCAACCACTACCTTCTGTCAAAATGTCATGCCCTGGGTGGAGCAACCTTCACTTAAACACTCCCCATTTGTCTCACCCAAGTGCCTGGCCCAGGACTCAGACCACCCCAAGGTGGAGTCCAGGGAGCATTACTTACCTTACTGTGTGATCGTGGGTCAGGCCATTTGGCCTCTTGAGTTTCTCTACTAATTAATACCACTTCATAGCCAGAGGCTAAGAGTAAAAAAAAAAACAAGTCACAAGTATGAATGTTCAGTCAAGTGGGGTCACTTTCAGGGATCTGTGCAGCTCGATGATTAAAACCAGTTTCATCCTCGTGTTCAATGTTTTCCCTGTCTCCCAGGCCACCTGTCTAGCCCTCTATCTCCTAGCTGTCCCTATTTTGTAGCCACACCCTCTGCCCCTTAACTCATTCTTAAATTGTCCTGCTGCCCAAAATGCCGTTGCTTTCAATTCCTATTACAAATCTTTAGTTCTTTCAAAATCATCATATTTTCTCTCCTGCCCTTTAGTGCTGCTAGGCACTGAACTCTAAAGCTGGGTAGAGGGGAAGTGCCCAAGAGATGGCAAAGTTGTTTGCATGCCCACCTTCTCCTTCTAGCTGAAGATTCCCACATGCGGGGGGTAGGTCTCAAATATCCCAAAAGCCTTCCATGCAGTCGATGACCCTTTAATAGGCTCTAGTTACCCTTCCCAAATGGGTTCTTGTTTCTCTCTGACTTCTGGGCCTTAACCCTTATGGCAGAAAGTGAAGAGGAACTAAAAAGCCTCTTGATGAAAGTGAAAGTGGAGAGTGAAAAAGTTGGCCTAAAGCTCAGCATCCAGTACCATCACTTCATGTGATTCATGGGGTTGCAAAGAGTCGGACACGACTGAGCAACTGAACTGACTGACTGAAATGACCATTTAGGCGAACAGGACAGACCAATTTCCCACTCCCCTTCCTATGATTTGAGTCCTGAGGAGGCCACTTGTAATTGTGGACTTTAGGAAAGACACTTAACCTCTGTAAGTCTTCATTCTCATCTATAAAATTAGAATAATATTACTAAGCTCTTTGTGAGGATAGTGAAAATAAACTACAAAACACCTAATGGCAGGTGCTCAATAAACAACAGTCCCCGACGGAGTACTGGATCAATCCTAAGTGGAAACGAGGAGAAAAAGAAAATATAAATTGGAACAGAGAAAAATAAGGTAGAAGAAATAAATACCGAGATTACAATAAATATAAATAGGCAAAACTCACCTATTACATGAATCTTAGGTTGGGTAAAAAAAGCAGGCTGTTTGCAAAAGACACACCCTAAGATGTAAGAGTTCTCTCTTTTTACCCATTCTTTCAAGCCCAAGGGTTTGCCTGCAGCTCTTATCATCCCACACTGCAACACAGCGGACTGTTACAGCACATCATACCCCTTAGCTCACACCACACATTGTTGGCAATGGATTTTCTATAAAATAAAGGCTCAAAATTCTTTTAGGCACCCAAATTTTTATTAACCCACCTTCTTGCTCTCTTTTAATATTATAAACCAAATTAACGTCTTTTTGACCCAGAACTATGATGGGAACCATCAATGTGCTTTTACGTTTCTCTGGCCCCTCTTAACCGCTGGCTGTCATTCCTCTTGTCTTTTCTTGCTGAACAATATATTCCAACCCCTGTAAAATAGGGACTAAAAGTACCAACCTCATTGTTCTGAGGTTTAAGAGAATGCTAAGCACTAAGCCAGGCTCTCCGGAGCATTCAAACTCCCACAGTTCCTCCACACCCTTTGACATAGCTCCTTCTCATCTGTCATGGGCTGAGGAACCAATGAACCTGTAAACCAAGAACCTAAGTCTAAAGTCCACAGGCCAAGGCAAGGCCTGGATAGTAAAGTGCATGGGCTTTCTGACCACCACTGCCAACTTCCAGCCTAAGGAAGGACTGAGTGAGCAGTTGCTGAACCCCTGAGCTCATGGTTCCCTGTGGGTAACCCCCATGCACCTCCACTATGGCCCGGGCTAGAGGGGGGACTTCTCAATTTCCCCTGCCACACTTGGAACAGCATGAGGGATGCAGCAGAGGCCCAAGACTGAGTGGCGAGCCCCAGGGAGTCGATGGGGGACATTATCAGACCAATCTCAAAGGTGGTGCCATTTGCTCTTGGGGAGGAGAGGTGGGACCCAGGCAAGGACAGCAGCTGGAAGGCAAAGGGCAGGCCCGGTTCTCAGTAGCGGTAGTGATCAGGCTTGAATGGGCCTTCACGGGGCATGCCCAGGTACTGGGCCTGCTTCTCAGTCAGCTTGGTCAGCTTCACATTCAGCTTGCCCAGGTGGGCTTCAGCCACTGCTTCATCCAGCTGGGGAGAAACACAGGAAAAGCTGGAATCAGTGCCATGCTCTGGGACCCCTAACCTCCATCTTCTCGCTGCCCAAAGAGGCAGGAAAGGTTCTATTGTGACATCTGCCAAGTGTTAAGCGTATTACTTCATCCTGTCCTCACAGTGGATGTGTGTGGGTTTGGGCTGCTCAGCTCTTCTTCAAGGGGAAATCAAATTACATCTTCCCCTCCAGGCAGCCCTGGTGGGACCATCAATTACATCTCCTTCACCCTCCATCAACCTAAGCAGCTAACCAAAATGCTTCCTGGAATTGATCAATGAACAGGACATACTTTCATGACAGGGGCTCTCAGGATTCCTAAACAGGGAGGCCATAGGTCTCAGCTCACCAACAGCACGTCTATTTGACAAGTGAAGTGAATGCAGGGAGAACAAGAGAGCCAAGAAACAGAGAAAGACAGAGCTCCGATGCCCGTGAATCCCCGGATCCAGGGTCTGAATCTGACACTCTGCAATTACAGAACCAATAGTATTCCTTTTTGGATTACACTGGTTGTGATTGTTCTGATGTACTTCCTGAGCAGTAGTGACCACAGCCGTCTTCCAAATATATCCTTAAAAATGTCTATAAATTCATAAAACACTTTCCTCCTTCAAGAGGTGGAGCCTACATCCTCACCCCTCAAGTGGCTCATTTCTAATAAACAGAATGAAGCAGAAATGATGATGCGTGACTTGAAAACTGGGAGCTAAAAGGTACTTCAGCTTCCTCCTTTGCTCTCCCCCTGGATTTGGGGGAAGCCAGCTGCCATCTCACGAGGAAACTTAAGCAGCTCTATGGAGAAGACACTCATGTGGCAAGGAACCTCCCCACCATGATGATGTGAAGTGGCTCTTCCAGCTCCAGTCAAGCCTTCAGATGACCGCAGCCCTGCCTGGGTGACTTCCTGACTCAAGTCCTATCCCACCATTCCATAATGGCACAATCGCCTTTAACCACAACCCAGATCCCTGGTGGCTTCCCTGGTAGCTCAGCTAGTAAAGAATCCGCCTACAATGTGGGAGACCCAGGTTCGATCCCTGGGTTGGGAAGTTTCCCCAGAGAAGGGAATGACTACCCTCCAGTATTCTGGCCTGGAGAATTCCGTGGACTATAGAGTCCGTGGTGTCGCAAAGAGTCCGACACGACTGAGCAACTTTCACTTAACAGCCCAGAGAGCTTTATGTTCCCAAGTGGTTTCATAATCACTGTTTCGTTAGAGGCAAACATCCCTGAGGAGGAGGCCAGGGTTTATTTTTCTATTTAACAAATGAAGAAACTGAGGCGAGGCAGGCAAAGGCAGGAGCAGAGTCTAGCCCTAAGGCCATGGCAGTTCTGGAAGCAGAATGAAAGTCTCCAATGACCCGAGGACACAATGAATCCTCCCTTCGCTTGGCCTGGCCTCCACCCCACATTGGAGGGCACCCTACACCTGGAGGGCAGCGTGTCGTAATGGTTAACAGCTCGGACAGACAGGGCTGATCTACTCTTGGTCCACTACTTTACAGCTGTGGGGGCAAGTCACTCTCTGAACCTTAAGTTCCCTCACCTGTAGGCCGGATCTCTCACAGTTCTTACAAAGATCAGTGATATTCAAGAGGGCATGGTGCAGGCACCTTAGTAAATGGGGGGCTGCTCATGCTGTCATTACGGTTAACCAAGATACATAATCCCTTGCCCCACACACTGCACGTCAGTGTGAAGCATGTCCCCAACCCACGCCATGGCAGTGATGCAGAAAGGAGGAGGACGGGGCCAGGTGCTGGGGTAGGAGGTGAGCTCTTTACCTTTGCACTTCCAACCCTGGTCTCATCTCAGAGGCCTGCCCCTTTTCTCACTACAGCCCTGTTTCCTCCAACTGAGATCAGATGAGGGTTCAAATGAGGCTTTTTCAACCCTACAACAAGCATGGGGACGTGGCAGGCTGCACAGGGCAGGACAGCCCCTTGCGGCCCTCACAGGTGAAACACCTGGTCAGACAAGACAGTGCCTGAGGGAGACTAAGGGGAGAGGAGCTGGCTGGCTCGGGGGACAGACACCCCAGCCTCTTCCTACTTCTCATTAGTTGGCAGAACCAGCTTCTCAAAGGGTGGGAGGAGAGATATGAAGACTCCATCACAGCCTCACCAGCAGTCAAAGGCTGGAAGCAAGAACTACTCTTACCACTTAGCTGAGAGGGACATTGAGGCCCAATCAGGCTAAGCAGCAAAACCAAGTTTGCTCATGATGCTAAAGAGTCAGTACTGACCCAGCACTCTGACCCCTGAGGGAGGGCAGCGCATGGGGTGTTAGGACAAGCACTGCATTTGATGTCAGATGACCTCATCGTCATGGTTACCCTGACCACACGCTCGCAGAATGTCAGGGGCCATTCTCAGTGTGTTAGCAGCATCACCCCCTTCCAAGGCCACAATTGTGCAGCCTCTAGGCTCCATTTGGCTTACAAACAAGTCCAAGTTAACCCACCAGGTTATATTTAAAACTGAATATTTCACACAAAAATATTGGTATCTGGCTTCCTCTGAAATGTCAGGAGCCCTGACTCAAAGGGCCCAGGTTGATAACAGGCAGCCAGCCCCCTCCAGTGGGGCACATGTTCTTTGCTCAGGTCCCCTCCAGCCCATTCATCCTTAGTGGACATGTGTGTTTGTGACCTGTGACCCAAGGAAGTCCTCACAATCCTTACAGAGGTACTTCAGGTTACAGAGAAGGAAATGGAGGCTCAGAAGTTAAGTAACCTGCTTACACAGGCTGAGATTCAAACCTGGATGTGTCTCTCTCCAAAGCCCATGCTCTTCTCACCGCCCAGCCCCGCTACTCAAGAGTTATTCCCTGCATTGAGCCTCACTTTCCTCCTCTGTTAAATGGAGAGAATGACTTCTGCCCTGAGGAGGACCCTGTTAAGATCCCCAAGAGTGGAGGCAAGCACTGTATGAACTCAGGCAAGCCCTGCTTGGGGAGCCCAAGTCACGTGATCCTCGGCCAGGGGTGCAGGTAGGAACCCACCTTCTTGGGCAGGAAGTGGACCCCAACGGGGTACTTGTCCGGGTGGGTCCAGAGCTCGATTTGCGCCAGCACCTGGTTGGTGAAGGAGTTGCTCATCACAAAGCTAGGATGGCCCATGGCACAGCCCAGGTTGACCAGCCGGCCCTCGGCCAGCAGGATGATGCGGCGCCCGTTCTTCAACAAGTAGCGGTCCACCTGCAAGAGGGCAGAGCAGCGGTAAGGACTGGCAGGCACTGCTCCCAGTGTCCATGCCATCCTCATCCCATCCTCCTGCCCAGCAGGCCTCCCTGCCTCCAGCAGTGCCCACAGAGGGCCTAGACTGCCCTAGAACAACCTCCAGCATAGGGACTGGGACACACAGCTAATAATAAAAGCCAGTATTTATTAAACAGCTCTGAGCTACAGACCTCATACATCTACTGTGAGAATTTAAAGAGCTCACATGTGCAAGGCACTTAGTTTAAGTACTACATATTAGCTAATGGTATTGTTAATATTATTCCTGGCACAGGCCCTGGGCTAAGAACATACACGTAACTGTGTGTGTGTGTGTATATATACAATATATAAAAATTACATTTAATTCTACTAACAATCCTTTAAGTACTGGTATTATCCCCATTTCACAGATAAAGAAACTGAGGTTTAAAGGGTTTAGTTCCTTGTCCAGAGCCAGATATTACCAAGTGGCTGTAATTTGAGCCTGGACAGTCTGAGGATAGATCCCAGGTTCTCAATCACCATGCTTAGTAAAAAGCTAAATGTAGAATTTCCTTGGTGGTCCAGTAGGAAAGAATCTGCCTGCCAATGCAGGGGACAGGGGTTTGATCCCTGGTCCGGAAGATCCCACATGCCTCAGAGCAACTAAGCCCGTGTGCCACAACTACTGAGCCTGTGCTCGAGAGGCCATGTTCCACAAGAGAAGCCGCCACCACGAGAAGCCTGTGTACCAGTGCATGCTGCCGCATGCAGCAACGAAGACCCAGAGTGGCCAAAAATAAAACCCATCAGTAAGATAGGTACTCAACCTCGGCTGCACATCAGAATCCTCCAGAGAGCTTTAAAAAAGGAGGACCCGTGGCCTCCCTCCAAGATTCCAATTGAGCAGCCTGAAACCTCTTCCTCCCATCCCACTGCCCAGGTCGCCAGAGCCTCGCCATCTGTCCTCCTTGGCGGCCAGCCCGTGGGCACGCCCCCATCGGCGCTCCATTGCCAAGCCTGCTGGCAGGGCTGGGGCTCCTCACCTGGGGCTTGATGTTCACCTTCTCCACGGCGTTCTCGTTCAGCCACTTGACATCGATCTCCACGTCAAAGTGCCCGATGTTACACACGATGGCATCATCTTTCATCTGTTCAAAGTGCCTGTGGGGGAGCCTCAGTCCATGAGAGAGGGTCAGCGACCAAGGGCAGCCCCACGCCTGCCCCCTCCTTCACTCCCTAGGGCCCCCACCACCACAGCGGCACCTACTGGCCAACGATGATGTCAATACAGCCCGTGGTGGTGACAAAGATGTTGCCCTCCTGACAGGCCTCATCCATGGTGGTCACCTCATAGCCTGTGTAGAGACAGCCCCCGCGGGTCAGCCAGTGTGGCCACGCCCCTCCTCTGGCCCCAGCAGCTGACGGCCAACCCCCGCTCTATCATACCCTCCATGGCAGCCTGAAGTGCGTTGATGGGGTCAATCTCCGTGATGATGACGCGGGCCCCGAATCCCCTCAGGGCCTGGGCACAGCCCTTGCCCACGTCGCCATAGCCTGCAACCACCGCCACCTTGCCCGCAATCATGACGTCTGTGGCCCGCTTGATGCCATCTATGAGGGACTCCCGGCAGCCATAGAGGTTGTCAAACTTGCTCTGTGAGGAGAGGGGGCGAGGCGGGGATGGGGGCAGGCAAAGCCCTGGAGCCTCAGACCCACTCTCAATCTCTCAGCCTGCTGGGCCTTGGGCTGATCACCTCCTGGGACTTCTCCCCACCAGCTAGTGTGTTCATGTGCCCCTTGCCCCTGCTCAGCCCCACGACTTTCTCCCCAGTCTTTCTCAGCCAGTCCAGAAGGCTTCCTAAGGATCAACTATGAGAGACCACCCAAAGAATCTGCTTCACTTTCAACCTCCCGATGCCCAGCTCTGAGGATCACTGCGTAATCCTTTGTCTCTTTAATGCACTCATCACTCTGTCTACAACCCCTTTCCCCGCCAAGTGAGGGCTAAATTCCTCAGCAGCAGCCTCCCCGGGGGCCTTCTTCAGGGCCTACTCCTGAGCTGCTCTGGAAACCAGCGGCAGGAGCCACCACTGCTCCCCAGGCTCACCTTGGTGACAGAGTCGTTGACATTGATGGCCGGCACCTTCAGGATCCCGTTGGCCATCATCTTGTACAGGTTGTGGACCCCCGTTGTGGTCTCTTCAGAGATGCCTCGGATGCCTGAACAAGAGGGGAGGGGACAGATTTCAGGCCAGGAAGGAGTGGCCTCTGGGATGGGACTCCAAGAGCCTAAGAGAGCCCACAACTGAACTCACCTGAGTTCACCTGAACTCACCTGAATGCCTCACCTTTGCCTTCTAAAGATGCTCCTCTTTCGGGGTTCCCATCTCTGGAACCTATACCACAGTCCACCTAATCACCTGGGCCAACACGAGGGAGGAGTCGCCACCTTCACGAGGCCTCTTGATTCTACCTCCCAACAACTCACAGACTGTCCATCCCCACTACCCACATCCTTGCCACAGCGTATCCTCTACACAGCAGCCACACTTAACGTATATTTTCAGAGACGTCTTTTCAATACCATCCAATTACTTCCCTTTGCTCACAGCATCAAGCCCCTCTCTTGCTGAGTTTATTATAAAGTCTACACATCTGATCTTCACTAAGGCTCCAGTGAAGGAAGGTGCCATGCTGGCTAACTGTCTGTTTCCTGAAAGGTCATCCTTTCCTACCTCAGGGCCTTTGCACTCACTATAACATTCCCTACTTCCCTCCCCACCCTGCTTCTAACAAAGCTTCCCAGCTGTTCTCAGCCCTGGCCTTATGCTTGCCCTCAGGCCATCATCTCAGCCAGCCTTCCCCAGCCCAGAAGATGGGCCCCAGCACGCTTACAGGAGCCTGCGGATATCCCATCTTCCACAAAATCTGCTAGTTGAGGCACCAGGAGTCCTGCCAGGCCTGCCGCTCTCATGTGGACAAGCAAGACCCATTTAGACCACCAGCACCCAGCCCACCGACCTGCCCTACTCACCTGACAGGAGCTGCGGGTACTTGGTGTGGATGAGGTTGGTGAGGTCACCACCGTCGTCCAGAATCATGTTGAGGGGCCCGTCCTTGAAGTACAGCGTCTGTTCAATGCACCACAGGTACTCCTCGTCCGTTTCGCCCTTCCAGGCGTACACTGGAGAGTGAGCGGCATGTCAGGGCTGGCCCTCCACAATGGCACCTGCTCCAGGGACCCACCTAGGTAGACTCAAGACGATCTCCTTCCTAATTTCCATCCCCAGCCACCTCCAGCCTCTCTGAGGACTCAGCAGTGCTAAGGACACAACTTGGAGCCAGAGGCATCAGTGTGAATCCCGGTTCTGCACTGACCAGCTGTGTGACTTTCAGCAAATCACTTCACCTCTGAGTCTCACTTTCATTGTCGATAGTAGTATAGATTAAGTGAGACAGAAGCCAACATAGACCCCCTATATATAAGTATCTGAAAGAATTCTTTCCTTTCTTACTCTTTTCTTTCTTTTCCTACCCTCGTCTGTCTGGGCCCCCAGCTCACAGTGGGGGATCCTACCCACAGTGCCTGCTGCTGGGAGGGAGGTGTGATGGGAGGAGGGAGCCACATTAGGTGGACTCAAGAGACAAGATCCAGGGTTCATTCTGCACTGAAAGGACCTGATGGGCCCGCAGTCTCCGTAGTATGTTATCCTAGGCAACGTCTGGCCAAAATCTAGGATCCCACGGCATGTGGGATCCTAGTTCCCCAACCAGGGATCAAATCCATGCCCCCTGCACTAGAAGCCCCAAGTCTTAACCACTGGGCCACCGGAGAAGTCCCAGCACGGCACTGCTGAGCAAGCAACAGAGTCCAGTGCTCCTGACTGCCAGCCCAGGCTCCTCCCATCATTTGGTACAACTGCAACACAGGTGCGGGGCTCCCAGGAACCTCCTGTGAGCAAAGGACACCTGCCAAGCAAGGCCAGCTTCCCCTCCCTCAAACTGGGGCAGATAATGGGTCTTGAAAACAAGGCCTTTCCAGAAAGGGGCCATGGAGTCCAAACTAGGCTGAGGAGTTGGGGACATGCCGACCCTCGGTCAATCGCTGGAGAGGTCTTTCCCAATTCTTTACCTTCTACCTGCAGCTGGTTAGAAGGAACTGTCAATGAATGTCCTATTTTATCATCGTCAGACCAAACCACTTCCCTCTCCAAGCCCGAGCAGACTTGTTTCTGTTTCTCCAGCAGCCTGTGGGAAAGTCCGTCCTCTTTGGCTGTGGTCCTTCCCCAGTACCCTAGACCACCAGATACTATGCAGTGGATCTCTGGGACTCTTTCTGCCCAGTAGCCCTCCCTGATTCTTTCAGAAACAGATCCACATCCTCCTTTTAAGGATCTTCCCCCTCTTCAACACCATGTGATTCCCAATCACTGACTTGACTAGGGCAAGTAAGTGCTTTCAGTAGGATCTGAGATGACGGCTAGACAAAACGGCTCTTTCCGATGGGTCTCTAGGCTAGGATTCTGTGGCCATGACTCCTCTCCCATGCTGTAGGGGGGTCTGCAGCAGTAAAAGTGAAGTGAAGCAAACAGAGAAAATCAGAGCCCCTTCCTGAATTCCTGTACCCCCAGCAAGGACTCACCGGGAATGCCAGCCTTGGCAATGGCAGCTGCTGCATGGTCCTGGGTGGAGAAGATATTGCAGCTGGACCACCGCACCTGAAAGAGCCAGCAAGACAGGGCTGGTCACAGCCAGGTCAGAAGACCAGGGTCACTAGGCGGTAAGAAAAGGCCCTGAATCTAGTGATGAGAGGCCTGGGATCTACATCCAACTTGTTCTGCAACCACAGGCTGGGGACCTTGGTGAGTGGATGGGAGCCAGAGCAGTGATAAGGCCTAACTTATGTGAAAACAAGGCTCTGCCATGTGGAGGGGGAAGGGCTCCACAAGGAAGCAAGGAGACAAGTGAAGAAGCTGTTGTTAGTGTTAAGACAAGATATTCAACTATAGTAGTGGAGGGGATAAATATTATTCTGAAGGCTGAGCTGACAGGATTGGTTGGGAGGATTAGTTTGTTGAAGTAAGAGAGAAAAAGAGGAGTCGGGGATGACCCCAGGTTCTTGAACAGAGAGAACCTCTAAGGCTGAAGCCTGTAATTGCTTACATGGGGAAGACTCCAAGAAGCGTAGGAAATCATGAGTTTCTTTAGACATGCTGAGGTTGCAATGTCAATCAGATCTCCAAGTGGAGATGGTGTATCAGTTGCTGGATACGATGTACCATATCACATATTGTTTATGTTATGACATAACCACATATTTAAAACCATAAAATCAGACCACTGCAGAGAGGGAATGTAGAAAAGAAAGAAGTAAAGGACTGAACCCTGTTGGACTCACTAGTTGCTTCTGGCTGCCCTGCACCACCACCAACCCCGCCCCCCGTAAAACATCTTCAGAGACCTTGGAAGGGCTGCAATCATTGGTACACATGACCCAGGCTGAACCAATCAGAGAGCACCATCTTTCCAGCAGCCATGATTGGCCAAGGGCAGGCACGTGACCCCGGGAGGGCCTACGGGAGCCAGACCCTTAGATGATTCGGTAGGGCTCTGGGCTTGAGTATTTCCTCTAGAGCTTCCCCAGTCAGGAGAATGGGAATTGAGGGTGACCAGACGCCATCTTCCCAGTGAGAGCAAATCAGCAGAACGGTCACCACAAATGGCAGTGAGGGGCGCCCGTGACAAGGCTGAAGCTGGAGCCCCTGCTGGGCCTGAGGGGACACAAGACTATAGAGTTCCAGGCTCCGCAAGAACTGCTTCAGGCCTCACCTCAGCACCCAGGGCAACGAGGGTCTCAATGAGGACGGCAGTCTCCACGGTCATGTGCAGGCAGCCGGCAATGCGGGCGCCCTTCAGAGGCTTGGAGGCCGAGTACATTTCTCGCATGTGCATCAGGCCCGGCATCTCATTCTCTGCCAGGTCCAGGGCCTTGCGTCCCCAAGCGGCCAGGCTGATGTCAGCTGCAGGGGCAGGATGGACGGAAGTTCATGAGCTACCTCATCCCATCAACCGTGAAGCACCCGCCACTCTGCACTCATCCCCTGTGGACTCGAAACACGAGGCTGGCTGCAGTCTCACTAATTTCACAAGGATTTCCTGGAGCCAGGGCAGTCAAAAAAGAAAGACATGGTACCCACCTAACCGCAGCCTACTTATAGCCTTGTGGGAGAACACAATTAAAGAATCCCATAGGAACATAAGGACTTCTCTGGTGACTCAGATGGTAAAGAATCTGCCTGCAATGCAGGAGACTCAGGTTCAATCCCTGGGTTGGGAAGATCCCCTGGAGAAGGGAATGGCAATCCACTCCAGTATTCTTGCCTGGAGAATCCCATGGATAGAAGAGCCTGGCTGGCTACAGTCCATGGCGTGGCAAGTAGTCGGACACAACTGAGTGACTAAGACAAACACACAGAGGAACATGATTACGACACAGGTAAGTGCTCCCTTGAAAGATAAATAGCTGTCAGCCTATACATGCCTCTTACTAACCTTTCTGCTTGCCACCTACCAACCTCCTCATTCCCTAAAGATTTTAGCTCCTGGTTCTCCATCTTCCTAATCACCACTCTTGGTGACTTCAACACTCCTAAGTGATATAACCTAACACCTTGGACTCAGCACCATTCTTTGATCTCCTTGAAGATAGTGAAATGTTTCTCCACCCCTGTCATTTCTTCCCACCTGGAGGGAACTCATCTATGTAACTAACAGCTCTTGGCCTCTGTCTGCCCCATGGGAGGTGGAGTGACCTGTTTAATTAGTAAACTTGGAAAAAACTGGGCATGCACTGGTCAGTTCTCCCCTCTTTCGCAAGCAAGCAACAACCAACCTGCCTGCAGGGAGCACAGTCTTCCACAGAGAGATCTACCCAACCCCACCTTGCCTGTAACTGGTGGGTTAACTGCTGAATTTGGGGGTTTGGTTAGCATGATCATTGGACTTTAACACTAGTCTACATCTTCGAGTTTCAATGGATGCTATTAGTTATCCCTTGATACCGACAGGGGATTGGTTCTGGGAACCTCTATGGATACCAAGATTCTCAGATGCTCAATTGCCTTATATAAAATGGCATGGTTGGTGGTGGTTCAGTCAATAAGTCGTGTCCAACTCTTGCGACCCCATGGACTGTAGCCTACTAGGCTCCTCTGTCCATGGGATTTCCCAGGCAAGAATACTAGAGTAGGTTGCCACTGCCTTCTCCAGGATCTTCCCATCCCAGGGGTCAAACCCACATCTCCTGCATTGGCAGGTGGATTCTTTACTGCTGAGCTACCAGGGATCCTATATGCTCCATGAGATTACTCAGTATCCCATATCCTCTTACCTCTTTGATGACCACTACTCCACTGAAACTGCTCTCCTTAAGGTCTCCGTAAGGCCTCATAGCCATTGGTCAATTATCTATGTTTACGTTTCTCCCTGCAGCACCAACAGCACTCTTCTTCTGAATCCCTTTCTTTGCTTGGCCTGTCTTTCTGTGGTTTCCCTTCCACCTTCCTGGTTCCTCTTCCTGTAACAGATTCTCAAAGTTTGGAGGCCCTCACGGCTCCATCATCTCCCTCTTCTCTCCTACCAGATGAGCTCATCCCACTTTATGGCTTGAAATAGCTTTTCTACAGCAGTGTTTCCCACCTGTTCATCTCCAGCCCAAACTTCTCCCCTGAACCTAAGACTCAGGTTCAACTCAATTCAACTGCCTACTCAGCATCTTGGTTGTCCAGCTAGATAATGTGTCAAGTTTGAGCCCTCACGACTCCTTTTTCTCACCCCCAAACTTGTTACTCCCCCAGTCTCCTCATTTTAGGAAATGAAACCACCATTCAACCAGCTGCTCTAGCCAAAAACTTATGATTTCTTGATTCCTCTTTTCCCCTTTCACCTTCTTCCAACCCATCAGCACTGTTGTCTCAACATCCCAAATATGAGCAATCCAACAGCATCTCACCACCTTGGATCACTGAAGCAGCCTCCTCACTGGTCTCCCTGCTGTTCTCCCCATGTTAGGGAAATGAAGATGGAGGTCGTCTTGTTCAGGCTTCAGAAGCAGGAGAGCAGCCCTCTGACTGACTTCTGACCCTGCATGGACTATGTGCCTGCTTTGGTTACCAGCAAGTCAAGCCACACCTTAGGTTAAGAGAGGGAATGGGTCTTGGAATTTCCTGAGCCCCGGGAGACCTGGCCAAACCCCCACTCCCACCCCGGGGCCCTTGTTTCACAAGTGGAACAAGGAGCATTATAAAAGTTAAGGGAAAACGAGAGCTGCATTTTTGCGTGCAAACTGATGATATGAGCTTGCAACCTGGGATTACAAGCAGGAGCCCCCAAAACTGCAATCTGAAGTCTCACCCGTGGGGTGGACCACTGCCCAGGACCCTTTTCCCAATTGAGACTCCAGACTGCTGGTACTCGAGATGTCCCAGCACTGTTCAAGTTTGGATGTAGGTTGTCAGCCCAATTTGGTGATGTAGATGCTATTACCCCTCTCTATTGTTTCTATTTCTTTGCTTTTAACAACTGTCTGTTTGTGTTTAACAAGTGGATTTTTTTGTTAATGAATTCTTTGAACCTAAAATGAAAGTAAAACACCCCACAGGCGAGCTCTTTAAGTGGCTAGTTGGGATGCTGCCTGATTCAAGAATCACCTAATAAGAGTTAGATCTTTAAAAAAACCAAACAATACCCCACAAAAGTCAGAGAAACAAACTTTTACATTTTAAAATGTATCATCTCCATTCTTCTGCTAAAGTGAAAAAGCAGCCCAGCCTCCAATGGCTTCCCCTAACCAAGTCTTCACATGGCCACAGTGCCGTACCCAGGTGTCTGCTCACCCTTCTTGCCCACCTCGCCACCCTTTTCTCCCCCTCACTAGTTGCTCAACCAAGCGAACCTCCTTACTGTCTTCATATTCCCGCCTCAGTCAGGGCTTTAACCCAAGCAGCTCTCTCAGCCTGGAAGGCTCCTCCCCAGCACCTGATACAGTACCTGGCACACAGTAGGTGCTTAGGAAAGAAGGAAGAACTTGGTATACTGCTGCTGGAGAAACTGAGAGCATGCCAGGGTGACTCTAGTAGAGGGAGTAAGATGATGAGTCAGGATTTCACTCCTGTAGAGTTTTAAGGGGAGTTCCATGACCAGACTTGTCTTTTGAGAAAGCGTCTTTGGTTGCTGCAAGTATCTATAAAGCAAGAGACTCATGGAGACCTGTGAGGAGGGAGCCCAGGACTGGGGTGGTAGCTGTGGAGACAGAAGTAGGCAGGTCTCCTCACTTACAAAACATTGTATCTCTAGTACTCAGCTGGGTTGGGCACAGAGTAGGGGTAGACCATGTTTACTGATCATCCTTGTTAAGACTGAAAGAGAAGGTCCACGAAAGGGGTGGGCAGTAGATGGGTCACCAAAAAAAAAAATCTGAACCTAGCCCAACTCCCCTCAGAGAAGTGTTTGCCCCAGGTTTGACAGCCAGTCAAGACTAGGGGTGGGACTGATGGCCAGGCAGAGCTGGTAGAGCCAGAGGCTCCTGGGAGGGCCCCAGTAGTGGACAGTGGTTCCTGTCCTATCCTAAGCTCCACCCCCTCTGCCACCCCCTGTCCCTCTAGCGAAAAGAACTCTTTCACTGCCCTCGGGATACAGCTGTGCCAGCCCTCGTGTTTTCATGGGTCCCTCAACTCCAAGAGCACAGGAGGGTCTGGCACTCTAAGCTCTGGGGTTTTTGGTGCCCAGGGGAGCTGAGGACTTGCAGAGGCTGCAGTAACACCTGTCCTAGGACAAGCCAAGAATAGTAGCAAAACCCTGAGTCTGTTTCTTCATCTGTGAAGTGGGAATAATCCTAACCTTCCTTGAGCCCCAGGATTAAAGATGCCATATGGGCAATGCCTGGCACAGCATGCCCTCCCTGATGGAGGCTTCCTTTCAACCCTACCAGCCAAGTTCCTCCACTTCCGAATGTAGCCTTATCTCCTCCCACACAACGCAAAGCCCTCAACCCTTAACCCACCCATCTCTCCATAGTAATAACAAGCCTCTTTTCCCGCTCAGCCACTGGACCTTTCTTAATCTTTCTGGGCTTCAGTTTCACACAACAGGGACAATAACCTACTCTGGTCCGCTACTTGATAAACTACTATTGGTGAGTTACTATTTTCCAGAGAGTTTTTGGAAGTTATTTCCTTTTAGGGCTTCAGTTTCTTTCTCTGTATAATGAGGTAAAGTCCACCCCTAAAGATCATTCTGTAGACGAATGCAAATCCCCAGATACACAGGAAGTGCTCCATAAATGTTGATGCTTTTCTCCAGGTTGAATGGTGTGCTGGATTTAAAAATTGCTAGCCAGCCTGAACCGGTTTCTGCTGAAAGGTCATTAGGATTATTCCAAATCTGTTCACTTATACCCAGCGGTGAAAAGATGAGCACCGCTTGGGTGCATCTACTCCACCACCTCGCAGTTGTAAGAGTGTGGGCAAGTTACCTTTTTTTCCTGTGTCTCAGTAAATCCATAAAATGAGAAAGTAACAGTCCCTACCCTAAAAAGTCATTAGAAGAAAATGAATTAATCTATAAGAAAGGTAGGAAGAGGTGCCCATGCCACAGTAAACGCCCAGTAAACGTTAACGATCAGTGTATCAGCTTCAATACATAGAACAGCAGGAAGGATTTTTCTAACCACCCCAAAAGTTCGAGATTCTATGTAGGACTGTTCTTACTGGCCAAGTGAGTGACCCCAGAGGTTGAGTAACAAGACGAAAGTCCCCGGTGAGTGGACTTGCCCGGCCTCGGGCTCAGTCTCCAGGCCTCTCCCCCATGCGCCCTTCGGGGCCCCAGTACCCTCGCCTTCCCCATGGGAGGCTCAACGAGGGGTGGGCACTTGCCCGGGACCATCCAGTTGGTCAAGGAGCCGGTCCAGGCCCAGGAGGCAGGATCCAGGCTCCCTAGCGTTGGTCCCGGCAGGTGCCATTGCTTCCAGGCCGTGGCGAGGTGCGCGCTGCCCCCTGCCCCAGGCGACTCTGCGCGGAACACGCCGCCGGCTCCGCAGCCCGCGCCGCTGCACCCTGCCTCGCGGGGCACGCCGGAACTTGTAGTTCGCGGCCGCACGCCAAGACACGCTAGCTGCGGCGGGGGAACTCCAACCCCCAGGCGGCCACGCGGGGCCAAGACCGCGCTGTGCCAGTGATTCAAGAGGGTCCTTCTGAGCGCCCCAGATCGGCCCCGCGGCCGCCGCCCCAACAGGTCCCCAGCAGGTGCGGAGCAGATGCGGCTGGCCGCACGTCCTGTAACTCACCGACTTTGTAAGGCAGCTTGTCCGACATGCTGGCAGCGTTTCCGCACGGACTGATGCACGCAGGCGAAAGGGGCCGGGCCTAGGGCTGGGAAGAGGCGCGTGCTGGGCGGCGCCGGGTAGGGACCTGCGCCTGCCGCCGACGCCTTTAAATATCTGCCCCGTCTTGCATATTCATGAGTCCCGAGCGAGCTGAGCCGTCGGGGCGGGGTCCAACGCACAGGGGCGGGACCGGAATGGATTTTGGTCCCTGCTGAGAGCAGTTTTTATTCCAAGCGGTCGTTCCACCTCCCTCACTGGTAGCAGAGGGATCTCAGAGAGAGGCCTAAGAACAAACTTCATTCTTTCCTTCGTTCTACCAGTGAAACCCATGTCAAAACCGGGTGAAACTGAAATTCCAACCAGCTCTCTTTCCTGAACCTGTTTCTTCTTCTGTAAACTGGGCAGAATGATACCTACCATCCAGATTATAAGTAAAGCTGCAACATGTCAAGTTTCTAGCACATCGTAGGCTTTCCACCCTCCTGCCACTATCCTGAATTTAGTTAAATTTGTATACTGTTTATACTTTTACTACATATGTAGAAACCACTAAATGCTTCTTAGAATTGTTTCTGTGTTTAAAACCTTCATGAAAATGGTAACATACTGTACTTATCCTTCAGCAATTTTTTTTCTGTTGATATATTTGTAAGAATAATGCATAGACTTAGAATGTATTCCTTTCTGCTGTTGCATAGTATTTCATTGTCTACATCCCATGATTAATTTATCTGTTCTCCTATTTGCTGACATTCAGTTTGTGTATCATTCTGCCATTATTGCATAAATGGAAAAATAAACTGTCTTTTAGTGCACCTGAGTAGGTGTCTGAGTCATAAGTGTACTTAGGGATGAAGTTTCTGAGTTAAAGGCATGTTTTTAACTTTCCTAGGTCTTGCCAAACTGTTTTCCAAAGTAATTTATCCCCTCACCACAGTGTCTGACGGGGCTTGTCACATCCTTCTCACCACTTGTCAGACTGATAAAAATTTTTATCAAATTGATGGCTGTGAAACTCTCCTTGTGGATTTAATGGCCACATGAAGACCCTTTATCATCTTTATAGGAACCCCCTTCCCCAAGCTCCACCCAGCTGCTCTCTCATACTTTTTTCAGAGTTGACCCATTCTGAGTCTGTGCTTTCTCACGTCCCACTCAGTCCTCAGTTGTCTGGTCTCCACCCCCAGGTCTCTGCTGAAACCGCTCCAGCCAGGTCAGTAGGGAAGCCAGACCAACGTGCCTCACCCTGTATCCCAACCCACCTCCTTGCTGCACACAACGTGCCCTTGGCTTTCACTTTCCTGACTCCTCACCCACTCTCCACAGGGTGCCTTCTCTGATCTAAGCAACTTCTTCTCCTTTTCTCCAAGTATTAATGTTCCTTTTTTCTCTTATTTGGCTCCATCTTCCAGCCCCATCTCACCCACACTTAACTTGTTGTGACCACCCATATCCAGGTAATCCAAGTGTACATGGAATAAAACACTGCCTTACCCCAAAAGTGGACTGTTACCCTTCTCAATTATCACATGCCCTTTCTCCCCATCCCTGGAGTTACCACTGCAGTGATTAATGTCTTTATCATTCTCTTGCTTTTTTAAAATGGATTTTACAACTTATATGACTAAAGAGGAGAGTGAAAAAGTTGGCTTAAAGCTCAACATTCAGAAAACGAAGATCATGCTATCCGGTCCCATCACTCCATGGGAAATAGATGGAGAAACAGTGGAAACAGTGTCAGACTTTATTTTTGGGGGCTCCAAAATCGCTGCAGATGGTGACTGCAGCCATGAAATTAAAAGACGCTTACTCCTTGGAAGAAAAGTTATGACCAACCTAGACAGCATATTCAAAAGCAGAGACATTACTTTGCCGACAAAGGTCCGTCTAGTCAAGGCTATGGTTTTTCCTGTGGTCATGTATGGATGTGAGAGTTGGACTGTGAAGAAGGCTGAGCGCCGAAGAATTGATGCTTTTGAAGTGTGGTGTTGGAGAAGGCTCTTGAGAGTCCCTTGGACTGCAAGGAGATCCAACCAGTCCATTCTGAAGGAGATCAGCCCTGGGATTTCTTTGAAAGGAATGATGCTAAAGCTGAAGCTCCAGTACTTTGGCCACCTCATGCGAAGTGTTGACTCATTGGAAAAGACTTTGATGCTGGGAGGGATTGGGGGCAGGAGGAGAAGGGGACGACTGAGGATGAGATGGCTGGATGGCATCAGTGACTCAATGGACATGAGTCTGAATGAACTCCGGGAGTTGGTGATGGACAGGAAGGCCTGGCGTGCTGTGATTCATGGGGTCACAAAGAGTCAGACACGACTGAGCGACTGAAATGAAACTGAACTGAAACAACACATTGGTTAGTTTTGACTGTGTTTTATCTTTGTATAAATGAAATCATACAATGTGTGTATTCTTTTGCAGCTTACTTTCTCTTTCAACGTTGCTTTTGAGGGTCATTCATGTAGATATGGCACCCCACTCCAGTACTCTTGCCTGGAAAATCCTATGGACGGAGGAAGCCTGGTAGGCTGCAGTCCATGGGGTCGCTAAGAGCCATATACGACTGAGTGACTTCACTTTCATTTTTCACTTTCATGCATTGGAGAAGGAAATGGCAACCCACTCCAGTGTTCTTGCCTGGAGAATCCCAGGGACGGGGGAGCCTGGTGGGCTGCCGTCTATGGGGTCACACAGAGTCAGACATGACTGAAGTGACTTAGCAGCAGCAGCATGTAGATATTATAGCTCTGGTTCACTTATTTTCATTTCTGTTTAATCCACTTATTTATTCATTCTATTGTTGATGGATATTGGGTTGTTTCAGTTTTTTTGCTATTGCAAAGAATACTGCTTTAATATTCTTGTGTGTGTAGATAGATATAGATATCATTTGGGAGTCAAATTTCTTAAACAAATATGCTCAGGTTCAACTTAACAAAGTAATGTTAAACTGTTTCCCAAAGTGGTTGCATCAGTCTATACTCCCACCAGCAGTGGATAAATACTCTTATTTTATGCCCTTATCAGCCTACCATTTTTTATTTTGTCTATTTGGCAGGTATGAAGTGATATCTCATTGTGGTTTTAATTTGCATTTCTTTGACTACCATGACTAATGAGGATGAGCATCTATTCATATGTTATAACCCATCTGAGAGTCTTTCTTTGTAAAAGTTCCGTTCATGTCTTTGCCTGTTTAAAACTAGGTGGTTTGTTTTTCTTTCAACTAATAGAAATTCTTTACATATTCTGGGTATTAGTCCTTTGCTAATTATATGTGCGGCAGATATCTTCTCCAGATTTGTGGTTTGTGTTCTCACCCTCTCTCTGTTGTTTTTTTGATAACTAGAAAATCTTAAGAGTTTTGAGTTTATTTTGCCATGCTTCTCCGAATGTGGCATCTTAGTTCCCTGGCCAGGGATCAAACTCCTGCGGTGGAAGTGCAGAGTCTTAACCACTGGACTGTCAGGGAAGTTCCAGAAGTTCTTAGTGTCAGGCGAATGTATGCTCCTCAGTTTTTGTCTCGTCACAACAAAGATTTGGAGTGATGGATATTAAAGCCCCCTCGGCGTGTCACGGCTCTCCGGTCTTGGACAGACCATGTTATAGCTCTCAGGTCTTGAACGGACTGTGTTATAGCTCTTAGACAAATCAGTGTTACAGCTCTATTTTATTTAGAAGATAGCAGGAAAATCCATCTTCAGGGTGTGAGGGCACATTGCTCCAAAGATGCAAAGAGAAGAGCGCCGCAGCGCATGGGAGAGAGAGAGAGAGCCCTTTGGCTCCTCTTTTTATATGTGTCCCCCACCCTCCCTCTGCCTGCCTATGCAAATTGGGCTTAGTCAGGAGTGCTGTTCTACCTGAAGTCCTCACTCTGGTCCTCGGACCTTCCTTTGATCTTCCTCTGTTCTATTTTCACAGGCTTTTCTCTTCTTTGTCTGTTAGCCACCACCATTTTGGACTCCCTATTCTAAGTACTTAACATTAGTTTCTGAATGTTGAGCTTTAAGCCAGCTTTTTCACTCTCCTCTTTCACTTTTATCAAGAGGCTTTTTAGTTCCTCTTCACTTTTTGCCATAAGGATGGTGTCATCTGCATATCTGAGGTTATTGATATTTCTCCCAGCAATCTTGATTCCAGCTTGTGCTTCTTCCAGCCCAGCGTTTCTCATGATGTACTCTGCATAGAAGTTAAATAAGCAGGGTGACAATATACAGCCTTGACGTACTCCTTTTCCTATTTGGAACCAGTCTGTTGTTCTATGTCCAGTTCTAACTGTTGCTTCCTGTTAAGGGTGGTGTCATCTGCATATCTGAGGTTATTGATATTTCTCCCGGCAATCTTGATTCCTGCTTGTGCTTCTTCCAGCCCAGCATTTCTCATGATGTACTCTTCATAGAAGTTAAATAAGCAGGGTGACAATATACAGCCCTGACGTACTCCTTTTCCTATTTGGAACCAGTCTGTTGTTCCATGTCCAGTTCTAACTATTGCTTCCTGACCTGCATATAGGTTTCTCAAGAGGCAGGTCAGGTGGTCTGGGATTCCTATCTCTTTCAGAATTTTCCCCAGTTTATTGTGATTCACACAGTCAAAGGCTTTGGCATAGTCAATAAAGTAGAAATAGATGTTTTCCTGGAACTCTCTTGCTTTTTCCATGATCCAGTGGATGTTGGCAATTTGATCTCTGGTTCCTCTGCCTTTTCTAAAACCAGCTTGAACATCTTGAAGTTCATGGTTCATGTATTGCTGAAGCCTGACTTGGAGAATTTTGAGGATTACTTTACTAGCATGTGAGATGAGTGCAATTGTGCGGTAGTTTGAACATTCTTTGGCATTGCCTTTCTTTGGAATTGGAATGCAAACTGACCTTTTCCAGTCCTGTGGCCACTGCTGAGTTTTCCACATTTGCTGGCATATTGAGTACAGCACTTTCACAGCATCATCTTTGGATCTGAAATAGCTCAACTGGAATTCCATCACCTCAACTAGCTTTGTTCGTAGTGTTGCTTTCTAAGGTTAAATCTTTAGTGAATGGTTTAAATTTTGAATAATAAAATCCCATCTACTGATTTGCAGTTATCTTCCAAACTGACTTTCCTGGCATTTGTCTATAATTGCCACACCCATGAATACGTTCCTGCACAAGACCTCCAAGTAAATGCCCTGAGCAATTATGCACACTTAACATTTCTTTAAGTACTTACCAAATGAACCAGGGGTTTCTCTGGTAGCACAGCGGTAAAGAATCTGCCTGTCAATGCAAGAGATGCTGGTTCGATCCCTGGGTCTGGAAAATCCCCTGGAGAAGGAAATAGCAATCCACTCTAGTATTCTTGCCTGGAAAATCACACGGACAAAGGAACTTAGCAGGCTACAGTTCATGGGATTGCAGAGAGTCAGACTCAATTTAGTGACTAAACAACAACACAAAATGAACCAGACAGAACTGAGTCCCTGCCTACATGCCTTAGATTCAAAATGTGAATCTAAAGTTGGAAACCTACATAACAAAATAATACAAAGGAAAATGACCAATTATGAATTCTGTGAACATAGAATTCAAGTCAGATGATCTCAGGCTTTTACTGTCTGTCTCAACCTTAGTATGGTAGGCAGAATAACTGCCTCCTAGAGCCTGCGAATATGTTACTTTCCATGGCAAAGGGACTTACAGAGATAATTGAGGTTAATGACATTAAGAGGGAGAGATTTTCCTAGACTACCTAGATTGTTGTTGTTTAGTTGCTACCAGCTGTTTTGCAAGTCCATGGACTGTAGCCCACCAGGCTCCTCTGTCCATTGGATTTCCCAGGTAACAATACTGGAGTGGGTTGCTGTTTCCCTCTCCAGGAGATCTTCCCGACCCAGGGATCAAACCTGCATCTCCTGCATTGGTAGGCAGACTCTTTACCACTGAGCCACCTGAGAAACCCCAGACTATCTAGGTGGGCTGGTCTAACTATATGAGCTCTTAAAATCAGAAGGAGAAAGCAGAGAAGACCAGGACAGAAAGATTAACTGGAAGAAGCAGAGGAGAGATTAGAAGTGTGAGAGGGAAGTGCCCCACAGTTGCTATAGGAGCAGGGTGATAAGCCAAGGAAGGGCTCCTGGAACCTCTGAACAGCCTTCAGCTGACAGCTGAAGAAATATTTTCCTTCTGACCTACAGACCTGTAAGATAATACCCATGTGTGGTTTAAGGTGCTAAGTTAGTGGGAATTTGTCTGGCCATCCTAGGAAACAGATGTACCTGGCCACTGCTGATGGGATGAAAGAGGTCCCCTTTCCAGGGTCTATCCAGTGCCTTAGCTTTGCATCTTCCTCCCAGCTCACCCACAGTTCCACTAAGCTTTCCTGTAGGAGATGGTGCCTGAACAGAGTCTTGCAGGAGGAGTTAGCCAAAACAAATGGCAGTTGTTTCAGGCAGAAGGGATGGTGCAAGTAAAGGCAGAGAGATGGGAAATTGTATGCCATGTGAAAAGAAGATGAAGGCTACTGTGTGTTGTGAAGCATAAAGTGTGGTGGGGAGTACAGAAAATGAGGCTGGAGTTGTAGGCCAGGACCAAAGCAAGGAAACAAATACTACATTAAATACCACCTTCACCTATAGGCAATGGGGAGCTGTTCGTGTACCACCAGGCAGAGTTTTAAAGTTTAAGCATGTGCTTCACAGGTGATCATTCTTACAGCTGTAAGGGAAAAGGATTCAAGGGAGATTAAATGTTAGAATAGTCATGCAGATAGCCAGGTAAGATGTGATACCTAACCTAAGACAATGCTTCTGTTTGAGGATGAATCAAACAGGTATTTAGCTCATGAAATCAGCAGAACTTAGTGACTGATATGATATGGGATTTGAATGGGTGGTAGGGTCATCAGGTGACTCAGCGGTAAAGAATCCACCTGCCAATGCAGGAGAAGTAAGAGACCAGGGTTCAGTCCGTGGATCTGGAGGATTTCCTGGTGAAGGAAATGGCTACCACTCCAGTATTCTTGTCTGAGAAATCCCATGGACAGAGGAGCCTGGCGGGCTACAGTCCATAGCATTGCAAAGAATTGGACACAGCTGAGGGACTGAGCACACACATTCACAGACACACACACGCACAGACACACACACTTACATGGTCATGCTTAACTCCCAGTGTCCAATTAAATGGTGGTTCCTCCAACAGAGATGAAAATACGCAGAAGGAAGAGCTGTGCAGTGAGGAAGAGGGTCATGTGCTATTTTTGGCATATGGTATGGGATTTGAGATATCTATAGAGAATCCAGGATGAGCTGTCTAGTGCTCAACTGGATTTTTGAGTCTGAAATGCAGGGGAGATGTTTATATTGTATAAATAGGGACAACCTTGGCGTATGTCATATACAGAGTAGTGAAAATCATGAGGGTAGTAGCGATTCCCAGAAATAATATGTTGAATAAAAAGAAATAGGAATCTCATATTAAACCCTTGTGTATGCAAGGTGAGAGTCATGGAGAGAAAGAAAACCCACAAAAGGACCAGAAGAGGAAAAGTCAGTGAGATTAATTGAAGAAGCCATGGAGTGTGGTGCAAGCAATGTAAAAAGAGAAGAGAGATTCCAGAGAAACAAAGCAGCCAGCAGTGAGGTGGGACCTACAGCAGTGCTTGAACACAGCAGGTAAGACGTCTCTGGTGACCTGATGGAATCCCAGTAGCACAGGTGATGCTGAGGCAGGTTACAGTGAAATGAGGGGAATACAGCACATGAAGAAGAGAAGAGAGTACTGTTTCATCCTTGATATTCATTGCATTTTGGCCTGACGTCTATTCGTGGTTTTACCAGGACATAGGATCTTGCTGGCTTCATTAAAGTTTGCTGAGCACCTACTCAGTGCCATGCACTGAACTATGGAGAAGATTCATAACGTAGGGTCTTCCTAGTAAGGAACCTATGGTTAAAAGGTAAGATAATGCATAATAAAAAATGATAGCTGGCCTTTATTGAGCATTTTCAACGTACAGGCACTGAAGTCATGCGTACTTTACATCTTTATAAATACCATGTTAGTCACAATTATTATGCTTGATTTTTTTTTTAGATAAGGAAACTGAGGCACAAAAAAATTATGTAACTTGCACAAGGTCATTTATCTAGTAAATATTCACACAAGAATTTAACTTCAGGAGATGGCATCAATGTGTACATTTAACTACTAGCCCTATTAGGAAAGCTCAAACATAATGGGGGTCAGAAGAGAGGAACCATGAAG
Source organism: Cephalophus harveyi (assembly GCA_006410635.1). Lineage (NCBI taxonomy): Eukaryota > Metazoa > Chordata > Mammalia > Artiodactyla > Bovidae > Cephalophus > Cephalophus harveyi. Next base: position 14,696 of record SJYT01064331.1, on the reverse strand, counting down.
CACTTTGGGGGTTAAGAAGAGAGAAAAAAAAGTCTTCTGTTGAGAGAATCAGGGATGAGTTCATGAGGAGGTTGCATTTGATTAAGCTGGATGATGACATGGAACGTGAGAGAAGGAGCAGTGTGGAAGGGCCAGTACCAGGGCATGAATCAGCCACAAGGACCAGATGCAGAGCTCCTAGGTGCCACTGAGGCACGTGGGGAGGACAGGAATTCTGGGAGGAAGGAAGTCCCGAAAACCTGGACACTGTGAAGAGTAGATTTGCAAAGAAGAGATGAGTTCAGCCCCTGACATGACAACCAGAAATTCGGACTATAAAATAACCAATTCATGAAAGTTTTCAATGTAATTGGCTTATTTTTTTGCTCTGTCCTTGCACTAGTCCCCTTTTCTGCAAAATCTGAATTTTTCACTCTGTATAATCAGCTCCAGTTTCATCCACCTCGTTAGAATTGATTCAAATGTATTCTTTTTAGTGGTTGAGTAATACTCCATTGTGTATATGTACCACAGCTTTCTTATCCATTCATCTGTTGATGGACATCTAGGTTGCTTCCATGTCCTGGCTATTATAAACAGTGCTGCAATGAACATTGGGGTACATGTGTCTCTCTCAGTTCTGGTTTCCTCGGTGTGTATGCCCAGCAGTGGGATTACTGGGTCATAAGGCAGTTCTATTTCTAGTTTTTTAAGGAATCTCCACACTGTTCTCCATAGTGGCTGTACTAGTTTGCATTCCCACCAACAGTGTAAGAGGGTTCCCTTTTCTCCACACCCTCTCCAGCATTTATTGCTTGTAGACTTTTGGATCACAGCCATTCTGACTGGCGTGAAATGGTACCTCATTGTGGTTTTAATTTCCATTTCTCTGATGACGAGTGATGTTGAGCATCTTTTCATGTGTTTGTTAGCCATCTGTATGTCTTCTTTGGAGAAATGTCTATTTAGTTCTTTGGCCCATTTTTTGATTGGGTCGTTTATTTTTCTGGAACTGAGTTGCAGGAGTTGCTTGTATATTTTTGAGATTAGTTGTTTGTCAGTTGCTTCATTTGCTATTATTTTCTCCCATTC
>SJYT01064329.1:0-12108 GCA_006410635.1 Cephalophus harveyi | reverse complement strand
CGGGGCACTCTCCGATATTCAAACTGGCGCCGGTGGCCTAACATAGATAGTGCAAGCTCCTTGTCTGGAGTTTTATTGGCTGTCCCCATAAACCAAGTTATTCAGCCTCTTTTCTCCACTTAATTTTCCTACTATACTATCTCTTTCTAATCTAATCGTATATTAATAAATAAATAAATAAGTTTTCCTCGCCGACGCCGTCCACCCTTTGAATCACCCTGGATCCACCGGGGCTGGACCCCGGCACACACCGGTGTTGCAGGTGGGCACAGTCTTCAGAAATTGGAAGTCTGGACTGGTCCATTAGCCAAGAAGAGGTTTTCCACAGCATTTCTTCCCCTTGGCCATCCCTTTAATCCCTTATTTTTTGACCAGTAATGGAAAATTGAATCAACGGTGTCTCTGTGGCTGGCTGTGATGTTCAGATGCTGCAGAGTTCAGCTCTGTGTTTCCACCTGGGCGCAGGCCTACTTGGGACCTGAGTCCTTGTTCCTTTCATTTGTGAGTCTTTATTTGGGACACATCTTCTGAAGCACTCAGCATGGACTGGACTCTCTGTTTCTCATTTTCAGGATTCAAAGACAAAGCAGGAGTTGATCTCGCTTTTCCCTGGATCTCGGTGGCCCTTCTAAAGTATAAAGTGAACTAAAAAAAGAAGTCTTTTTGTACAGGTACCTGGATCCCACATGTGCTGCTGGGGTTCTGACCTCAGCTGGATCTGACCCTGCTTGGCTGCCTTTGGGGTCACAAGAGAAAACACTTCAAGGGAGGCTGCAGTCTCATTTTGGCTCATTTTAACTTAATTACCTCTTTAAAGACACTTCTCCAGAATTGAGTTGGACCATAAAGAAGGCTGAGCACCAAAAAATGGATACTTTTGACCTGCGGTGCTGGAGAAGACTCTTGAAGGTCTTTTGGACAGCAAGATCAAACCAGTCAATCCTAAAGGACATCAACCCTGAATATTCATTGGAAGGACTGTTGCTGAAGCTGAAACTCCAATACTTTGGCCACCTGATGTGAAGAAGCTACTCATTGGAAAAGACCCTGATGCTGGGAAAGACTGAGGGCAGGAGGAAAAGCGGGTGACAGAGGATGAGATGGTTGGATGGCATCACCATCTCAGTGGACATGAGTTTGAACGAACTCTGGGAGATGATGAAGGACAAGGAAGCCTGGAGTGCTGCAGTCCGTGGAGTCGCAAAGAGTCAGACACAACTTAGCGACTGAACAATAAACCAGAGTCACATTCTAAAGTAGTTACGGTGTTAGGGATTCAACCCTAAGCCTAATTATGAATTCAAAATTCATAAATTTGGGGGAACATGATTCAGCCTGTCATAGGATCCAGGGTAAAGTTGCATAGTTTGGGCAGAGGGGGTAGATTTTGGCATCATTTCAAAAGTGTCTTGTTACAGGAACCAACTCAAGGTAAAAACCTATATGCAAAATAGAAAGCCCAGAGATAAATCCATGCACCTATGGACACCTTATCTTTGACAAAGGAGGCAAGAATATACAATGGAGAAAAGACAGTCTCTTTAACAAGTGGTGATGGGAAAACCGGTCAACCACTTGTAACAGAATGAAACTAGAACACGTTCTTAACACCATACACAAAAATAAACTCAAAATGGATTAAAGATCTAAATGTAAGACCAGAAACTATAAAACTCCTAGAGGAAAACATAGGCAAAACACTCTCTGACATAAATCACAGCAGGGTCCTCTATGACCCACCTCCCAGAGTAATGGAAATAAAAGCAAAAATAAACAAATGAGACCTAATTAAACTTAAAAGCTTTTGCACAACGAAGGAAACTATAAGCAAGGTGAAAAGACAGCTTTCAGAATGGGAGAAAATAATAGCAAATGAAGCAACCAACAAAGAATTAATCTCAAAAATATACAAGCAGCTCCTGAAGCTCAATTCCAGAAAAATAAATGACTCAATCAAAAAATGGACCAAAGAACTAAACAGACATTTCTCCAAAGAAGACATACAGATGGCTAACAAACACATGAAAAGATGCTCAACATCACTCATTATCAGAGAAATGCAAATCAAGACCACAATGAGGTACCATTTCACACCAGTCAGAATGGCTGCAATCCAAAAGTCTACAAGCGATAAATGCTGGAGAGGGTGCAGAGAAAAGGGAACCCTCTTATACTGCTGGTGGGAATGTAAACTAGTATAGCCACTATGGAGAAGAGTGTGGAGATTCCTTAAAAAACTGGAAATAGAACTACTAAAGATGGTAACAATGACCCTATATTCGAGATAGCAAAAGAGACACAGATGTAAAGAACAGACTTTGGACTCTGGGAGAAGGCAAGGGTGGGATGATTTGAGAGAATGGCATTGAAACATGTATATTATCATATGTGAAATAGATCGCCAGTCCAGGTTCGATGCATGAGGCAGGGTGCTCAGGGCTGGTGCACTGGGATGACCCTGAGGGATGGAGTGAGGAGGGAGGTGAGAGGGGGCTTCAGGATGAGGGACACATGTACACCCATGGCTGACTCATGTTAATGTATGGCAAAAACTACTACAGTATTGTAAAGTAATTAGCCTCCAATTAAAAAATATGTTAATAAAAAAAAACCTATATATGCATGGTCAGGAGAGGGGGTGTCTAGCAGTACTGAGTACATTGTAGGCACTTTCAGTGTGGCTGAATCTCTTGTAGCAACGTGATTTTTGAGGATGTCACTAAAGGATGTTGTCAGGTGGCAGAAGTACTGGAATGAAATAGCAAGTTTCACGAGATGTTAATATTTACAACATTAGAGGGCTCAGGGTGGAGCCCAAATGGAAGGAGATATGAGAACTGGCATTGGTTAATTTAAAATATCCAAGTAGAAAAGATGTTATCTAGCTAGCTGATTTTTCTCATTTTGTGTTGTAACTGATTTAAAACGGTATCTTTAGCCTTTTTGTGGGTGTACTGTATCAAATTGACCCAGTAATCCAACCTCTATGAATCTATCTCATGAAATGATGGAGCAAGTGACAAAGATGTATGCTGACTGTGATTAACTGTAGTGTGATTGATGCAAACTATGAGCCCAGCCACTGAGAATGGGTTAAATTATGGTCTGTCCAGGCTGTTGAATCCCATATGGTTATTAAAGGTGCTTATGTAGATCATCGGAGAAGGCAATGGCAATCCACTCCAGTACTCTTGGCTGGAAAATTCCATGGGTGGAGGAGCCTGGTGGGCTGCAGTCCATGGGGTTGCTAACAGTCGGACACGACTGAGCGACTTCACTTTCACGCATTGGAGAAGGAAATGGCAACCTACTCCAGTGTTCTTGCCTGGAGAATCCCAGGGAAGGGGAGCCTGGTGGGCTGCTGTCTATGGGGTCACACAGAGTTGGACACAACTGAATTGACTTAGCAGCAGCAGCAGCATGTAGATCATGGATCATAGGGACTGGCTAAGCAAAGGCATGCATGCACCTGGCCTGTGTTAGGAGTGGGGAGTGATAGGAACTATGGCATTTTTGGGGGGGGGGTGTAAGTGCTGAGTGGAGATGACAGTGGCTACTTGGTTCTAGTTGTTTCCTGGCCATGTGGAAATGTGCACCCAGTGTGGTCAGACCTTCCCATTAAAAAAAATTGTAATTTGGAAGAACATGATAAAATTTATTTATTTTATTTTTTTCCATTTTAGTCAGATGGCTTCCCAGGTGGCTCAGTGGTAAAGAATCCACCTGCAGTGCAGGAGATGCAGGTTGGATCCCTGGGTTGGGAAGATCCCCTGGAAGAGGGCATGACAACCCACTTTCAGTATTCTTACCTGGGAAATCCCATGAACAGAGGAGTCTGGTGGGCTACAGTCCATAGGGTCACAAAAGAGTGGGACATAACTGAATGACTGAACAACAGCAATGACAACAAGATTGACATATAGCATTATGGAAGTTTAAGTTGTGCTAAGTCGCTCAGACATGTCTGATTCTTTGCAACCCGTGGACTATATAGCCCACCAGGCTCCTCTGTCCATGGGGTTCTCCAGGCAAGAATACTGGCGTGGGTTGCTATTTCCTTCTCCATTAAGGTGTACAAAATGATAATAATTTGGTGCACGTAGATTGGGAAATGATTATCACAGTAAGTTTAGTCTGTTGTTGAAGTGAAGTGAAGTGAAGTGGCTCAGTCGTGTCCGACTCTTTGCAACCCCATGGACTGTAGCCTACCAGGCTCTTCCCTCCGTGGGATTCTCTAGGAAAGAGTACTGGAGTGGGTTGCCATTTCCTTCTCCAGGGGATCTTCCTGACTCAGGGATTGAACCTGGGTCTCCTATATTCCAGGCAGTTGCTTTAACCTCTGAGCCACCAGGGAAGCCCAGTCTGTTGTTGCTCAGTTGCTAAGTTGTGTCTGATTCTTTGTGATTCTGTGGACTACAGCACATCAGGCTTCCCTGTTCTTTACCATCTCTCAGAGTTTGCTCAAACTCATGTCCACCGAGTCGGTGATGCTATCTAACCATCTCATCCTCTCCTGCCCCCTTCTCCTTTTACCTTCTATCTTTCCCAGCATCAGTCTTTTCCAATGAGTCGACTCTTCACATCAGGTGGCCAAAGTATTGCATGTTAAGTTTAGTTAACATTTAGTTAAAAATGTACTTTTTCTTTGTGATGAGAACTCTTAGGATTGACTTTCTCAGGAGCTTTCTTTTTTTTTTTTTAATTAAAAAATTTTTTCTTGGTGGCACCAAGTCTTTTTTGTGGCACTTGGGCTTCTCTGTTTGTGGTGCACTGGCTTAGTTGCCCCACAGCATATGGGACCTTAGTTCCCTGACCAGGAATCAAAGCCACAACCTCTACATTGGGAGGTGGATTCTTAACCACTGGACCACCAGGGAAGTCCTTGACTCTCTTAACAGATTTAATCTACACCACACAGCAATGTTCATCGAAATCATCCTGCTGCTGGTTATATCCTTAGAACATATATTTATCTTATAAGTGGAAAGTTGTACTTTTTGTCCACTTTCCATCCAATTCCCAGATTTTCTGTTTTTTTTTTTTTTTTTTTTAAAAGAGAAGTCAGAAGTCTGGAATTTTCTGGAAAATGTTCTGATTTTTTAATGTTGGTAAAATGCTTCCCTGGTGGCTCAGTGGTAAACAATCCACCTGCCAATGCAGGTAATGCAAAACGTTGGGCCCAACTCCAGGTTTCCTGAGTTAGAGACTCTGGAAGTCTGGAATTTCCCAGACCGGTATACTGGAGTGGGTTTCCATTTCTTACTCCATGGGATCTTCCCAGTCCAGGGATTGGACCTGCATCTCTTGCATCTCCTGCACTGGCCGGTGGATTCTTTACCACTGCGCCACCTGGGAAGCTCCTCCTACTGTCACAGAATTCTTTTCTAATTGCTATCTGCTTACTTTAATAAGCATATTAGAATTTGAGCTGATTTCCAAGTAAGACTAGGATTTGCCCAGGTGGAAGAAGCAGGAAGATAGTTCAGATGAGCCAGCAGTACTGGCAAACCTGGCCTAAAGCCTGATGCGCTGGCTGAATGGTAGTGGGCTGGGCTTGTAGGNTGATTTCCAAGTAAGACTAGGATTTGCCCAGGTGGAAGAAGCAGGAAGATAGTTCAGATGAGCCAGCAGTACTGGCAAACCTGGCCTAAAGCCTGATGCGCTGGCTGAATGGTAGTGGGCTGGGCTTGTAGGTGAGGTGGGCGATGAAGCTTGAGAATGAGTGCGAGGTGGGGAACCCCCATGCTCCCTGAGGGCAGTGCCCCCTCGTTCAACCAAGGGATGGGGATGTTAGGGGGATGACATGGCTACTTTCTAGGGACAGTGAGAGCACAGGAAGCAGGATTGTAGGACATGCCCCTGGCAGCGGAGTGTGGGCCAGATGGGGCCAAGACGCTGGTCACTTCTGCAGGGCTGTTGGCGTTAGTTAGCCTCTTGGCTGAGTGCTTCAGTTGTTTTAGCCCAGGACCTTGGGCCATCAAGAGGGAGATGCCAGGGGTCTGGGGGAGAGAAACAGGAGAGGGGGATGGATGTCTGTCATTTAGTGTTGCTCTCTGTGTGGACTTGATCATGAGCATCATATAGGTTGTTGTGTAAAGGAAAACCTACTACAATTGCTGATACTGGAGAAAATGCAAAATAAGAGAAAGGCCAGAAGCAGCCTGGATTCCAGGAGTGTTGACTAAAGTAAAAACACACAAGGTGAGAGCTGTGAGTTTGGGTTTTATTTGGGGGCCTTACTGAGGCTGGTAGCTCAGACGGTAAAGAATCTGCCTGTAATGCAGGAGACCTGGGTTTGATCCTTGGGTCGGGAAGATACCCTGGAAGAGGGCATGGCTACCCATTCCAATATTCTTGCCTAGAGAATTCCATGGGCAGAGGAGCCTGGTGGGCTACACTCTGTGGGGTTGCAAAGAGTTGGATGTGACTCAGAGACTACCTCTTCCACTTTCACTTTTCACTGAGGACCATAGCCTGGTTGGCAGCCTCTCAGACAGCTCTGAAGAACTGCTCCCAAGAGGAATGGGGTGCAGGGGGCAGTCAGTATATATGTGATTTGATGAAAGGGGGATGTGTAACCAGGCACACATCTTGTTAAGAAAGTAGCTGCTAGTTACAAGGAACAGATGTCTCTGTTAATGATTTTACTGCTTTTTCTAAGTATGGGAAGATGTTGGAATCCAGGTCCATTAAACATTTCTCCTAAAAATATCTGTCTGAAGGCCTCTTCTGCCAGTTTTTCCCAGAGCACAGAATGCCTTGCTTCTGATCTCCACCCTGAACTCCTTTCAGTGGGGGTTAAAGGTCAGTGACTGCGGTGGGGAGTGACTCAACCACGCCCACTCCCCGCCCCGAGCCAGATGCGAGCCACATTCTTTGGCAGAAGCAAATACAGTGTGTAGCTGTTCAGTGAGCAGCTGTCCACGTACCCCAGTCACAGGTCCAGACGCGGTTTAGTATGTAAAGTCAGCTTTTTGTTCTTCATATGATTCTTTGTAGTTTATTGCTCCCAAGTCTTGTCTGTCTTGTCAGAACTTTAAACAATTCAAAGGGAAATTACCTTTCAGGGCTTTCCTTGCTCAGTGGTAAAGAATCTGTGTGCAATACAGGAGACCTGAGTTCAGTCCCTGGGTTGGGAAGATCCCCTGGAGAAGGGCATGGCAATCCACTCCAGTATTTGTGCCTGGAGAATCCCTTGGACAGAGAAGTCTGGCAGGCTATATAGACCATGGAGCTGCAAAGAGTCGGACATGACTGAAGTGACTTAGCACCAGCAGCCACCTTTCAGGGCAATGTAGAAATAACAAGAATGGAAATTTCTAGGAAGGGACTGAGACAGTCCTGAAGCGCTTAGCAGAGGTTGTCACTTTTACTGGAGCTTGGAGGTGGAGAGATTCTTGTCAGTTCTTATTGTTACTCCAGCATCCTGTGGGATCTGGGTGGAGGAAGTATGCTTGACTGCTTGGACTGCCATCATAGGATACCACAGACTGTGTGACTTTAAGAACAGAAACTGATTTCCTCATAGATTTGGAAGCTCCAAGTACCAAATCAGAGTGCTGCCTGGTTGGTTTCTGATGAGGCCTCTCTCTTTTGTTTGCAGATGGCTGTTCCTTCTTGTGTCCTCACATGCCCCTAGAGGGAGCAAGAGAAAGTTCTGGTGTTTTTTACTCTTGCAGGGACACCAATCTTATTGGATCAAAACCCCACCCATATGACCTCATTTAGGGCTTCCCAGATGGTACAGAAGTAAAGAATCTGCCCTCCAATGCAGGAGCCGTGAGAGACAAGCATTTAATCCTAGGATTGGGAAGATCCTTCTGGACTAGGAAATGGTAACCTATTCCTGTATTCTTGCCTGGAAAATTCCATGGACAGAGGAGCCTGTTGGGCTAAAGTCCATAGTGTTGCAAAGAGTTGGACACGACTGGGCACCCATGGGTGCTCCCATAATCTTAATGACCTTCTTAAAGTCCCGTCTCCAAATACAGTCACAGGAGGTTGGTTGAAGTTCACAAGAGAACTTTAACCTGTGAACTGGGGGTTGGCGGAGGTAATGAGGGAAATAGTTCAGTCCACATCCATAACAGAAGGCAATGTGCTCAGTCACCCATGAAGTCAAGGCACATGTGGGCTGGATGGAAGGAGAGGTGGTCGGGGGACCTGATCAAAGGCAGAAGAGGGCTTGGAGGATGTGCAGGAGGTGGCAGGAGTTGAAAGAGAAAAGGCCTAGTGTTCTCTTCCAGCTTGTCTCCCTGTGCTCTCCTGGAATTCAGGAATCGTCATCATCAACAAAATGACACTTCTTCAGGTCGGAACATTACTGAAGATCAGTTTCTCTGGTCCTCACCTGAATCCTTTGGCTGAGGTGCTCTCAGTTTCAAGTTTTGAGAAGCATCTTTTCCTTCTGAAAGGCAGACCTCACGTGCAGTGAAGCGCGTGGAAGCTTTAGTTCCCAAGTCTGGCAGCATCTATTAACATGACAAGAAAAGGAGTCAAATTTCCCCCATCATTTTGCTATGAAGGGTCAGTTTAGACTGTTCGGAGGTCAGACTGATCGCATGGTCCCTTTTTAGGCAAAGAAGAAAAGAGATTTTTAAGAGTGGCCGAGGGGCTTCCCTGGTGGCTCAGTGGTAAAGGATCCACTTGCCAATGCAGGAGCCTCAGGTTCGATCCCTGGTCCGGGTGGATCCCACATGCCAGGGGACAAATAAGCCCTTGTGCCACAAGTGTTATGCCTGTGCTCTAGAGCCTGGGAGTTGCAACTACTGAGGCCTGTGTGCCCTAGAGCCCGCGCTCAGCAAGAAGAGAAGCCCCTGCAATGAGAAGCCCGCACACTGCAACCAGAGAGTAGCCCCTCCTCCTGGCCCCAGCTAGGGAGAAGCCCGCACAGCAACCAGCACCCAGCGCAGCCAATAAATAAGTGAATAAATAAATAAAATATTAATAAAATAAAAGAGTGGCTGAGAGAGAGTGAGTGAATGAGCTTGAGGTGGGGGAGGTGAGGTGGGAGAGGTGAGGAGCAGAATCCTCAAGGTGTCTTGAAAAATGATGTGAGTGGAATGATCTGAGGGTGAGAGAGAGCTTCCTCTCTGCTCCCTACTCTACTTCAAGGGACTGAATGGCCCACAAAAGTGAACTGAGAAAAATGAAGATGCAACAAGCCAGTGCCCCAGAAGGGGAGGGCTGTGCCGAAACAGATGCCAGGGTCTTTGCTGAGAGCAGCAGCTGACGGGGTGGGGTGGGGCTGATGGGAGCCACAGCAAGGGTGGTGTTTTTCATATGCAGAGCAGCCCTTTGATCTGAGGGGTATGCAAGTGCTGGAAACTGGAGAGGCTCGGGTGGAGGGGGCCTTTGTCTGTGACAGAAAAAGCCTCTGCCTGACTCCAGCTCCCTTGCCTGCCCCTTCAGCCTGTGGGCTCCCACAACAATGTCTCAGTGGGAACCTGGGTCTCCTCACAGCTGAAGAAGTCTCAGGAAAGAGAAAGAAGACTGCTGCAAGTGTTGGGCAAGGAGCTTGATCAATTCTTCCCACAGCCCAGAAAGCGAGAGAAGACAGGAAGTGCAGAGGCAAGCGGAGAGTGGAAAGGGAGACGCGGCAGGGAGCAGGGGAGGAAGAGCGGCATTTGAACACTGAAATAGACGTTTGGATAATAAGCTTGCTTTCCCAGTGAACACGACTCTTCAGAAAAAAGTGCAGGTGGGATGAGTATGTGTCATTGGAGTGAGGGAGAAGAGTATTCAGCTGACAAGACATGGTTTTTGATGGACTGATAATTCTTTTTTCCCCTAAAAGGCAGTATTGTTGCTGTTAGTCACTAAGTCGAGTTAGTCACTCAGTCATGTCTGACCCCGTGGACTGTAGCCCACCAGGCTCCTCTGTCCATGGGATTTCCCAGGCAAGAATACTGCAGTGGGTTGTCATTTCCTCCTCCAGGGAATCTTCCCCACCCAGGGATCAAACCCGAATTTCTTGCATGGGCAGGCGGATTCTTTACCACTGAGTCACCAGGGAAGCTCGCTAAAAAACAGTATAATACAAGGCAAACACTAAAGTGAAAGCGGAAATCTGTTTATCTAGCTGTATTTTTGCAGGGTGAAAGAGGGTCCCTGTAAGTCTTTGCACTGTTAGAAACTTCATGCTAATTGGAATTTTATCACAATCACAATAGTTTACAATAGTTCTTCCTTTCTTGCTGTTTCTTACCCTTCTTACAGTCGCAACCGATACAGATTAAGAGACTTGAAACAAAGCAATGGCTTTTTGGCCTGAAGATGAGTATTTTCTGCTTGTGGAGATTTTCGGGTGCATCCTATGGGGTAGATGTAATCTTTGGGTGTACATCTCATACATTGTTTGTATGAGCGTGTCCACTCATACTATATCTTTAAGTCAGATGTCTGCCCAGACATGGGCATCTGGCATGGCATGGCTGACAACTGGCATGGCCTGGGGTGGGGAGGGGAGAGGCAGAATTGGGTCCTATATTGGATTGCCTCTTTAGGGGCTCTGGTTTGGGTAGCAGCTTGGGAGAGCAGGGAGCATGGTGATTTGGCACTTCTCGAACACATAGCAGAGAAAGGTGTGAAATAAGAGAATGGTTTTGTGGATTTTTTTTTCCTGCTATAGGTGGAAATTGACCTGACACAGTGATCTAGGTGAGGGCCGTTGATTAACGGACCCTCTGCTGTTCCTCTGCTCTTCAGCACAGTCTTAGACTCACTGTTCCTTTCACCAAAAGTTGGGGCACTTTAAAAAAAAAATTGAAGTATAATTGATTTGCAATATTCTTATATACAATATTAGTTTCAGGTATATAACATAGTGATTCAATATTTTTATGGATTATACTCTATATAAAGGTATTATGAAAATTGGCTTACTCTGTGCTATACAGTATATCCTTGCAGCTTATTATTTTATACAGAGTAGTTTGTATCTCTTAATCACCTGCCCCTATCTTGCCCCTCCCTTCTTCCCTCTCCTCATTGATAACCACTAGTTTGTTCTCTATATTTGTTAGTCAATTTCAATTTTGTTATATTCATTCATTTTTTTTTCCAGATTCCACATTTATCTGATAACATACAGCATTTGTCTCTATCTGACTTATTTCACTTAGTATAATACTCTCAAGGTCCATCCATGTTGTAGCAAATGGCAAATTTTCATTCTTTTTTAATGGCTGAGTTGTATTCCATTGTATGTATAAACCACATCTTCTTTATCCATTCATCTGTTGATGGACACTTCAGTTCAGTTCAGTTCAGTCTCTCAGTCGTGTCCGACTCTTTGCGACCCCATGAATCGCAGCACGCCAGGCCTCCCTGTTCATTACCATCTCTCGGAGTTCACTCAGACTCACGTCCATCGAGTCCGTGTCAATTAGATTGTTTTAATATCTTTGCTATTGTAAACAGAACTGCTATGAACATTGGGATGCATGTATGCTTTTGAATTAATGTTTTTCTTTTATTCAGATACAAACTCAGGAGTGGAATTGCTGGATCATGTAGTAATTCTATTTTTAATTTTTAGGGGAACCTCTGTACTGTTTTCCAGTAAATGTAAATTGGCTGCACCAATTTACATTTTCACCAACAGTGTACAAGTGTTCCCTTTTCTCCACATCCTTGCCAACATTTGCTTTTTGTGGTATTTTTTATGATAATCATTCTGACAGGTGTGAGGTAATCTTTCATTGTGGTTTTGACTTACATTTCTCTCATGATTACTGATGTTGAACATCTTTCCATGTGCCTGTTGGCCATCTATATATCTTCTTTAGAAGATAAAATATCTATTTATAATATCTATATCTATATAAATAGATAATATCTATTAATAGATATATTAATATCTATATTATAGATAATATCTAATATCTATATAAATAGATAAAATATCTATTTATATCTTCTGTCATTTTTTAGCTAGGGTTTTTTGATATTCAATTCTGTGTGCTGTTTATGTGTTTTGAAAACTCCTTATTGGTCACATCATTTGCAAATATTTTCTTCCATTTAATACATTGTCTTTTCATTTTGTTGATGGTTTCTTTTGCTGAGCGAAAGATTTTGAGTTTAATTAGACCCCATTTGTTTGTT
>SJYT01064319.1:15928-35818 GCA_006410635.1 Cephalophus harveyi | reverse complement strand
CTGATGCTGGGAGGGATTGGGGACAGGAGGAGAAGGGGACGACCGAGGATGAGATGGCTGGATGGCATCACGGACTCGATGGACGTGAGTCTGAGTGAACTCCGAGAGATAGTGATGAACAGGGAGGCCTGGCGTGCTGCGATTCATGGGGTCGCAAAGAGTCGGACACGACTGAGCGACTGAACTGAACTGAATGTGCCCCGGGGCCTTTGTATGCAGTGCCCCGAGGGCTGTGAGCACCGCTCTCCCCCTGAGCCACTCAGGCAGCCACCACCTGACCTATCCATCTCCCACTAACTTCTGGGGTCTCTGTTTGAATGTTAGTTTCTCTAGGAAAGAGTTTTGGAACCTCTGATAAATGTTCTCCAAGAACAGAGTACTTCTTTATAATATGCATTCCAATCATAATGAATTGATTTTCTTATTGAGTTACCTGAGATGTATCTGTCTTTCCTTCTTGATAGGAAGTCCCTTTCTAACTTCTCTGCGTTACTAGCACAAGTGAGGTGAACTATGCCCCTCCCAAATTCATATGTTGAAACCTAACTACCTGCAGGTAACGTGATGGTATTAGTTTGTGGGGCCTTTGATTTCTAATTAAGGAATCAAAGAGGTTGGGAGGGTGGACTCCTCTTGAATGGAATTAGTGCCCTTACGGGAGTCACAAGAAAGCTTGCCTCCTCTCTCTGCTCTCCATCCACCACGTGAGGATACGATGAGAAGGTGGCGTAACCCAGGAGAGGGTTCCTCATTGGAGGATCTGCAACACCAGATCTTCATTGTGCTGGCAGCACCCAAGCATGGAAAATGAATCTCTGTTGTTTATAAGCCACCCAGTCTAAGGAGTTTTTGTTCTAGCAACCTGAGGTGATTAAGACAAATATGTAAAGAATGAATGAATGAATAACCATCAGAGAGTAGACAGAAAAGACTTGACTATTATCCTGTGAAAAGCCAATCTACAAGGCTGGCCCTTGGCTGGGGTCTGGGAAGATGGACTTCAGGAGGGTCCCCATCTTTCCCAGAACTGTTAAGAGTGTCCTAAACTATCTGTACAAACACAGTGGTTTCTGCTGAAGACCTGTTTTCCCTCCGAATCTGGAACTTCGACACATGCCAGGCAGAGGATGCCCATGCAATGTGCCCCCAATAAAAACTCTGGGCACCGAGTCTCCAGCTGAGCTCCAGTCTGTGTGTTCCCACTGGGAGAGGACACTTGGAAGACTGTGCCTGGTTTCTCCCCCCAACCTTCACCTCATGAACAGTTTTCCTTTGCTGTTTCGCTCTGTATCCTTTCACTATAATAAATCATAGTCAGGAGTGTGACTATATGCTGAGTCCTCTGAGCCGTCCCAGTCAAGCATTGAACCTAAAAGAAGGAGTCTTGGGGACGCGCAACACAGGGAGCGCTGAATGAACACAACCTAATTCTCCTGCAAAGTACAAAAACTAGATTATTCTCCACAGGATATTCCAGGTGTTCAGTGGTTAACTAGATATGGGAAATGCAGGGTTAAACAAAGTGAAGCAAGAATTTTTCAGAAAATAGAAAAAAAAAAAAAAGGTTTATGGGGGCTTTTAATAAGCTAATAGCAAACTTCCAAGGCAGGAACAGATTGTATAACAGTTGCCCAATACATTCAATCATAAACCCTTTCATTCTTTTTTCAATACAATACTGTAATTAACCTCCAATTAAAATAAATAAATTTATATTAAAAAAAGAATTAATTTGAATTCTTTTTAAAATTGATTTAGCTATATCAGGTCTTAGTTGCAGCATGCAGGATCACATTTGCATCATGTGGGATCTTTCCGATGCCACGCGTGGACTCTCTCGTTGTGCCACATGGGCTCAGTAATTGTGTGGGTGATCCATGCACGTCTCTTCCTTGCAGTCTTAAAGAGCCCAACTAATGAAGAATTATCGGGGAATAGACAGTAAAGGAGCAAACTGGGCCTTTATTAAGGGGCTCTCATTTAAGGCACTTAGCACGTCAAACAATGATATTAAAAAAAAGACATGGCAATTGACCTTGGGAATAAAAGAGCAAATGTAAGCAACATTTGTCACACTGACAGGCTTGGCAAACAGTGTTTTGATTTGCCAGCAGCCCTACAGACAGCAGCCACTAGTTAGATAACATAAACCATTAAGCTAAAAACAGAACTATCACTACAGGCATCATCCAGTAATTTTCAGGTAATTGATGGACATTAGTCATAATCACACTTAATACACAGACACACACAGACACCCCTACTGAAACATGTTCTCACTGATACCTTCTATTTGCATTTCATCAAGAGCTCCTAAAACTAGGAAACGTGGAAAAATTGGGCCTTCTCTGCTTTTAAGTATATGTGTGTGCTAAGTCACTTCAGTCATTTCCAACTCTTTGGGGACCCTATGGTCTGTAGCCCTCCAAGCTCCCCTGTCCATGGGATTCTCCAGGCAAGAATACTGAAGAGGGTTGCTGTGCCCTCCTCCAGGGAATCTTCCCAACCCAGGGATCAAGCCTGTGTCTCTTATGTCTCCTGCACTGGCTGACAGGTTCTTTACCATTAGTGCTACCTGGGAAGCCCATATACATGTATATGTGTATGTATATATGTATATACAAACACACATTTTTTTCTCAGAGTATCCTGTAGGTTGGGATTCCGTGAAGCCTTCTGGGATATGAAATGCCCAGAGCAGCAGGTCGTAGAGATCATGTTGCTGCTACACTGGATATAAGAGCACTGACCCTCCTGGTCTCAGAAGTCCTGACACCCACAGTAACCAAAATTCTGTAGAGATGGTTCTTGCACTGCCAAGATCTGGGGATCTTTGTAATAAACTCCCATTTCTGGGAGTGACCCAGCAGTAGTCAGATAGCTGTTGAAAAAGCCTAGCTTAAGTCCAAAGGCTCTTCTCTCAAGTGTTTCAGTCTCTCCAGAGAACATCCATGGACTGTACAAACCTGTTTTCAGCTGCCTAAGTCCATTTATTTTTGGAGGCCAGAATGTCTGTCTTAAGTACATGGCTGGGTGGGAACAATGCTAGGCTTCTACATGTTCATATATACTTTCTAGGAGGCATGCAGGCTGTAGAAGCAAGGTCTGGAGTCTTAACAGGCCCTCCTGCTGAGGTCCAAAATTAAGCTAGCAGCACGCTATATTGGAAATGCAAATCCTCTCAATACAAATACTCGGTCAACACCCAAGAGCATTTCCCATAGGATTGTAGCTTCTGGTTCTGCAGCAGGGAATTCTGGGTAGTCTCTTCCAGCTCTCTCCCAACAGTTCCCCAGAGCAATCCATGGAATACTATCCGGTGTTATATTAATAGGTTTGCCTGCAGCTAAGTCGCTTCAGTCGTGTCCGACTCTGTGTGACCCCACAGACAGCAGCCCACCAGGCTCCCCCATCCCTGGGATTCTCCAGGCAAGAACACTGGAGTGGGTTGCCATTTCCTTCTCCAACGCATGAAAGTGAAAAGTGAAAGTGAAGGCGCTCAGTCGTGTCCGACTCTTGGTGACCCCATGGACTGCAGCCCACCAGGCTCCTCCATCCATGGGATTTTCCAGGCAAGAGTACTGGAGTGGGGTGCCATGGCCTTCTCTGAGGTTTGCCTGAGATACGTGCAAATAATTTTGGGAAATGCTACACTCAAAGCAGCACCACAGTGTGCCAAGTTACCCTGGGGTGCTGCAGGGAATTTACAAGCACACTGAGGGATATTTAAAAATTTCCAGGGACACTGTGATACTCAGTATCTGTTGGAAACACAGAGGATTAGCTGAATGTAGTTACAGTTTCAACATGAACATGAAGCTACATTCCATGAAATGATATCATTTCTTTGCAGATGGGTGTTCGATGGTTGCTGTGATAGTAAGTAGGTGCTGTGTGACAAGCAGCATCAAATAGGGTGAGCTAGTGTCCAGTCTTTTTTTCTTAATTTATTTGGCTGCACCAGGTCTTAGTTGGAGCACGTGGGATCTAGTTCCCTGACCAGGGATCGAACCTGGGTCCCCTGCAGTGGAGCAAAGAGTCTTAACCACTGGACCACCAGAGAAGTCCTGATAGTATCCAGCTGAGAAGTTCTGTAGAGCCCAACAAGTACACACATTCCATTAATTGCTTGCAGTTTTTAAAGGATGAAATAAAAGTATAATTTTTTTCTTTCAATTTATATTGATTATTTTTCAAAGAGCTACAGAGTTGTTAGCGTGTAAGTACTTATTCAGCTAGTCAGACCTTACTACTTAACAGATGGAGCTGATAGGTATTTCTTCTAGCCATGGTGCACAATGGAAAAATTACTGAAGCATTTAAAGGCTCCTCAAACTAAGAAGTGTTGGGATTCTGAGCATTACTGTATTAAAGGCTCTGAGAAGTCCTACAGCAAGAAAAACAGAGTTGGCGCCCCACACTTCTCAGTCCAGCACACCCATGAATGGCCTTCCTTACAACATTCGCTTAGGAAATCTAGGCAGATATTACCTGAGATTATGATTCTATAAGTTCAAAAGAGACCAGAGTTTAACTTATTCCCACCATTAACACTGAAAAAGTATTTCTCCTCAAGCATTCATTTAACAAACATCCACTGTGTGCCCTATTACATATCACGTACTATGCTTGGTTCTGAGGATAGATATTTATAAGACCTGGCCCTGGGCCTCAGGCATTCACATTAATTCATCTGGAAAGTCAGCCACTCTCATCACCTTCATCAGTCACCCATCTTGTATATGGATGGGCACATATGCCTCTTGCCCCATTATTGCAAGAACCTCCTAACTGGTCTCCTCATTTCCCCCTTGTCCTCCTACAGGTCATTCTCAACAGAGCAGCCAGCACGATTAAATCCAACCATGTCCCTTCTCTGCTTAGAATTCTAAAAGTGTCCTAGTTTCACAACAACCTAAAAGCCCTGGGCAGTCCTCTCCTACCACTACCCACTCCCACCCCATTACTTCTCTCTTTATCTCCAAGTCGTTTCCCTCTGCTCAGTCGCTCCAGCCTAATGGGCCCTTACTCTTTGCCAACACACTTGGCAAAGTTTCTGCCTCAGGGCCTTTGCACATGTTGCTCCTGTAACTTTCTCCAGCTATCCCATCTCTTCCCCCAACATGCGCAAGGCTGGTTCCCTCGTCTTTTTCAGGTTTTTGTTCACTTTTACACTAAGGTTTGCAATGAACATGCCATTTAAAATTGCAACGCTCCCATCACCCTTCCTGGTTTCTGATCTCTGTCCTGCATTTTCTCTCTGTAACACGAATCACCATCTGACACATATTTGATGAATCCTTGTTTATTAAATCCAGCTTTCCACAACAGCCTGTGAATTCCATGATGGCAGGGATTTGTATTCATTGGATTCCCTGGACTATACCCAGCATTAGAGAACAGCGCCGTGTACTCAATAGGAGTTAGTAACTAAGTTTATTATTGCCGAAGACACAATGATAACGCGACACAGTGAGTGTAGCGAGAGAGATGTGCCAGGGGGTTTTGACATCACCAGTCTGAGCTGATGGGAAAGATAAATTATTAGCCAATCATGCAAAGGACATGGATGGCAGTGAGAGGACAGGAAGGTCATTGGAAACAAAGAGGATGGCATGAATAGAGGAAAAGATAACACCCAACTTCATGCGTAATTTATGAAATTGTTCTCCAACCAGTGCCAGAACAAACAGAGACAACCAGCCGCTCCTCCTTCACTTCTCTGCCATGACTGCTTAATTACCAGTCTCCCCGAGAGGGGGGGTTTTTCTGGAGGCTGCTCAGGCACAGACTTTATTTGCTTCTATGGGATGCTAGAAAACCCTGACCCAGCCTGATCCTCCACAGCAGAGGTTGAAACATCCAACTTCAGGAGGCGGGTCAGGAGGGTGTGGTGGGATGGACATGGGGAAGGGGGCTTTGAGCAAGAGGGGCCATTGTGTTCCAGAAGACTGCTGCCTCTGTAGCTACCTCCCCCAAATTGGGCCAGGGACTTCCCCTCTTTGGGAAGGGGAGCCATTCTCTTTCCGTCAAGGCTGCCCTTCAAGTCTGAACGCCCTCAAGGGGCTCCATGGAGCAACTAGGATCTACCCAGGGCCTGAGATAGAGCCATCTGAGAATAGGCATTATCCAGAAGTGCTATGCATTTCCTGCTCCTTGCACACCAGGTAGACGAAAACAATGGCTATTCAAATACAAGTGACCAGCCCAAGTGTCCCTCCCTGGAGATTCTCCATCCTGGGGGCTTGTGCCTGCCTAGCCTCTGGTGGATGCTGAGGCCACCTTGGGAAGAAAGCAGGCAAGGTCTTTTTGAGCTCTGGTGCGTTGAGATGATGAAAGTATCTGCAAGAGGGTTGGGAGGCTGCACTGAGAACGGGGTGGCCTGCCTGACCTGCTCCTGCACCACCATGCTCTTCCTGGCGGCCACCAGAGCTGGCTCTGCACCTGGCACCTGGTCTGCAGGGTCGGGACTCCGTATTAGAGACAGAACTTCCAGGGTGCCGCGCCTGTGCCAGGAAGGGCAACTGTCATCATCACCAGGGGCTGCACACCCGCCTCCAGCAGGTGACGGATAAGAAGCCGAGGAGCTCAGACCCTCTCCATCCCTGTGACTGAGCTGGGCGCTGAGGCCCCTTGGACACGGGGGAAGGCAGGGCCAGGCCCAGGCCACAGGGCTACATCTGCTGTTTTCCCATGGTCCAGGTAACCAGGTGCACAGAAGCCTCCAGAACCATGGCCTTTGAGAGGCGGTGCACAGACTCCCTTCCGAGCAAAGGAGTGACAGGGCCTCTGCTCAGGCTGGGTCCCCAGGCCAGGCTGGACTGTGGAAACAAGGCAAGCGGGGCCCACTGCTGTCCAACGTGAAGCACAGCACTGAGGACCAGGCCACAGGCGACGGGTGATGGAGCAGTGAACGGTGGCGGATCAACCTGAATTATCACATCCACGCCAGAGAGAGATCGTGGTTGATAGTAAAACGTCCCTCCCTGTGTCCTCACCTGGGGAGACCTGAGAGGAAGGAGCCACAGGGGCAGTGAGCTTGGTCACCCGGGGTTGTTTTGCAGGGGGTTTGGGGCTCTGCCAGTGTCTGTATGATTCTCTAACTCTATCTGCGTTCCAGGGCCACCCCGGGGCACAACTCCTAGGGGTGCCATTCATATGACACTCCACAGCCCTGGATTCAGAACTGCTTCCTTAACCCTGGATTCTGTCCCCTTATCTAGAGCATTAGACTAGGTCCATTAGCAGCTTGAATTTGGAACTAGGTTTTACCCCCCTGGATGCCATCTTTTTGGTCATCTTTGGTGCCACACTTTGCAAAGTGGAGATTGATCCAGAGAAATCCCTTAGTCCCCAAGATCCTGCCCAAGTCTGTGGAGAGTGAGATGATACACAGGAAGATGTGGGAACCTGGAGACAGCGGCAGGATGTAAGGGACTGATGTGTGAAAGTGATGGAGGTACCATGTCCAGAGAGGCTCCCGCTGGCCTCACCTCCCATTTGATTCCAGCTTGTCATCATCCTTCATCCGTCACTCAGTGTATTTTCTCATTCGCCTCAACAGCTTCTGGATATGCATTTATCTGTGGATCGCCTACCTTCCTCTGCTTGAATGTAAGTTAGAGTAGGACTTTGTCCATCTTGGTTAACTTTACGTGTTCAGGGCCCAGCACGGTGCCTGGCACACAGTAGATGCTGAGTAAACACGTACGAAATGGAACAAACAGGTGAGGAGTTGCTGGTGTCAGAGAAGCTAGAAAAAGAAAGTGTCTCAGGACAAGGAGGTGAATGGTAGCAAACACTTTTGACGGGTCTGGTGAGGGAGGGTCAGAGGGTCGGAGTGAAGTCGCTCAGTCGTGTCCGACTCTTTGTGACCCCATGGACTACATGTGGCCTACCGGGCTCCTCTGTCCCTGGGATTCTCCAGGCAATAGTACTGGAGAGGATTGCCATTTCCTTCTCCAGGGGATCTTCCCGACCCAGGGACTGAACCCGGGTCTCCCGCATTGTAGACAGACGCTTAACCATCTGAGCCACCAGGGCAGTCCTCAGAGGGTGGAAGGATACGGCCAATAGTGCCGTGGTGGCTTTACCCAGAGCAGTCTGGTGGAGCGGTCAGACTGAAACCGGGTTACAGTGGGGGAGCCATTGCTAGCAAGGAAGTAGAGGCGCTGAGCCTAGACGGCTCTCTCAAGAAGAGGGACTGAAAGGAAGAAAGCTATTTTTAAACAAGAACCTTTTTTTTACCCCCTAATCAGAAGATGCTCATTTCCACCTTCCCCTCCTGCCCATTCCTTCCTGTGGCTCCTCTCAGGACACACACCATTAATCATCTCTCATTACTATATTTTTTAATAGAATAAGCAAGTTCACGGGCCTTTGTTTCAGTCTAATAGTCATTCTCTTGGCAGGATAATAATTGATACCTTAAGTGACCTCATTAATCAGCAGGGACAATTAGAACAATGTAAGGGAAGATGAGTTGCCATGTCGCCCGCCTAGGAAAGATGGAAAGGTCCCCACTATCTCTAGGTCAGAATGGGACACCTCCATGGGTGACTAGCTCCTCATTACTCTACCTTCCTGGCTCCCTCCAAGCAAAGCAGAAACAAGAAATCACCAAGGAAGGTACACGGAGGCTCACAATGGGTCCATTTCATTGTTGGACTCTGCCATCCTTGAAATCCTCTTCCTGTCTTTCTTCCTTGGGGAAAACAGGTCTGCTTCAGCTCTAGAGATTTCTGAAAAGGTCAATGAAAAATAAATCTTTCATAGATTAACTTCTAAAAATGTGGCAAGAAAGCATGCCACTTCAAGGCAACCTTTGATGAACTTTTTGATCCAGTGGTAGTCTCTCTCCAAGAGCACCCTCATTACCTTCATTCCCGTCTCAAAAGAGTTACCAGTTGGGAAAATCAGGAAAATGTGACAGGTATGGAGTACCCAGGTTTCAATGAGGTATAAATGCACAAGAAGAGGAAAGGTGAGCTAGACAGAACCACAACACCGGCTCAACGACCGTGCGCAGATGTCAGTTGGGAATAGGGCTTTACCTTAGAGCCCGAGCCTCAGTCTCGTAATGTCCACCATGACTTTTAAATAAAGACATTATTTTGGAATAATTTGAGGTTTATACAAAAGCTGCAGAGATAGTACAGAGGGTTCTTGCATACCTTTCATCCAGTATCTTCTAACACTGACACTGTCCATCTCTATGGAACTGGCCAAAATGAAGAGCTGAACAATGCATTTCACTCCAAATTTCACCACCGTTTCCACTTCTTCTGTTCCAAGATCCAATCCATGATACTATACTGCATTTAGCACCATCATTTTCAAAAGCGATCTATTACTTGGCTGTGTTGGGCCTCAGTTGTGGCACAGTCTTCGCCGCATCACGCGGGACCTCTCCTTGCGGTGCCCGGGCTCTCTAGTCGTGGCATCGGGACTCTGGAGCCCATGGGCTCAGTAGCTGTGGCACAGGGCTTAGCTGCCCTGCAGCATGTAAAGTTTTAGTTCCCCAACACAGGAGTTGAACCTGAGTAACCTGCACCGCAAGGCAGAATCTTAACCACTGGGCCACCAGGGAAGTCCTTCAGTTCAGTTCAGTTCAGTCGCTCAGTCATGTCCGACTCTTTGCGACCCCATGAATCGCAGCACGCCAGGCCTCCCTGTTCATCACCATCTCCCGGAATTCACTCAGACTCACGTCCATCAAGTCTGTGATGTCATCCAGCCATCTCATCCTTGGTCGTCCCCTTCTCCTCCTGCCCCCAATCCCTCCCAGCATCAGGGTCTTTTCCAATGAGTCAACTCTTCGCACGAGGTGGCCAAAGTACTGGAGTTTCAGCTTTAGCATCATTCCTTCCAAAGAAATCCCAGGGCTGATCTCCTTCAGAATGGACTGGTTGGATCTCACAGTTTATTGTGATCCACACAGTCAAAGGCTTTGGCATAGTCAATAAAGCAGAAGTAGATGTTTTTCTGGAACTCTCTTGCTTTTTCCATGATCCAGCGGATGTTGGCAATTTGATCTCTGGTTCCTCTGCCTTTTCTAAAGCCAGCTTGAACATCAGGGAGTTCACGGTTCATGTATTGCTGAAGACTGGCTTGGAGGATTTTGAGCATTACTTTACTAGCATGTGAGATGAGTGCAATTGTGCGGTAGTTGGAGCATTCTTTTGCATTGCCTTTCTTTGGAATTGGAATGAAAACTGACCTTTTCCAGTCCTGTGGCCACTGCCGAGTTTTCCAAATTTGCTGGCATATCATTTTTAATGTCCTGGATGAGAACATAGATGGCACCCTGGTCAACTTATGACTGGTATGATGGAGACCCAAATCCAAAAGGTCACTTCAGGCTTAATTTAGAGGACTTGAAGATAGGTAAATTTTTGTCCTTGGGTCCAGACCCAAAC
Organism: Cephalophus harveyi; assembly: GCA_006410635.1. Lineage (NCBI taxonomy): Eukaryota > Metazoa > Chordata > Mammalia > Artiodactyla > Bovidae > Cephalophus > Cephalophus harveyi. The sequence continues at coordinate 25,400 of SJYT01064319.1, read as the reverse complement.
TGTAAAAGTAGTTGCCAAACATTCCTAGAGCTCAAGGTTGACTCTGATTATGTGTCCTGGTGCCAGGAAAGCTTATGAGACTTTGGGATACTTTTGCAGGGCTAGAGTGTCCGATTCTGGTCTATCCAGGTGGGTTGTTTACTTCCTAATTGCTTTTATGTTTTTAAATCCTTTTTATTTTTTTTTCCATCAGAATGGATAGTTTTAATATACCTCTCTAAGTAATTGATAGGTCAAGCAGACAAAAAAAAAAATCTATAAGGACAATAGAATTAACAAGCTTGACTGAACATATATAATCCTGAAAATTAATAAATAACAAAAGGGATATTTTAAGTTAATATAAGATATATGTAAGAGAGAAACATTATCTCTAACTTCCAACATTGTCTGCTATACAAAATCTTTTAAAAGACTATCCTTTAAATGATCATCCATGCCTTGCTTACAAGATGTGAAGAAATCCAAAAGACTCCTAGAGAATTCTCTCCCAACAGTGATCCTACTGAAAGATGGAAGTTTCAGGTTGTTTTAAAGTCACAGCGTCAAATATAATGTACCTTGCCAGCCACAATCTTTCCCAGCATCAGGGTCTTTTCCAATGAGTCAGCTCTTTGCATCAGGTGGCCAAAGTATTGAAGCTTCAGCTTTAGCATCAAGTCTTACAATGATATTCAGGGTTGATTTCCTTTAGGATTGACTGGTTTGGTCTCCTTGTTTTCCAAGGGCCTCTCAAGAGTCTTTTCCAGCACCACAATTCAAAAGCATCAATTCCTTGGCACTCAGACTTCTTTATGGTCTGACTCTCACATCCGTACATGACTATTGGAAAAAACCATAGTCCAAAGACTAGACAGACCTTTGTTGGTAAAGTGATGTCTCTGCTTTTTAATATGCCGTCTAGGTTTGTCACAGCTTTTCTTCCAGGGAACAAGCATCTTTTAACTTCATGGCTGCAGTCACCATCTGCAGTGATTCTGGAGCCCAGGAAAATAAGTCTGCCACTGTTTCCACTTTTCGCCATCTATTTTTCATGAAGTGATGGGACCAGATGCCATGATCTTAGTTTTCTGAATGTTGAGTTTTAAGCCAGCTTTTTCACTCTCCTCTTTCACCCTCATCGAGAGGTGTTTTAGTTCCTTTTCATTTTCTACCATTAGAGTTGTATCTAATGGAATCTGAGATTTTAGAACTGTATGCAAAATATTTTCTTATGCCCTAGACCACTGAACATCCAAAATATTTATTTAGATGCAGATTCCTGAGTCTTCATGGGAATTAGCTCCTATGTTGCTCCAAATAAGGGATTTTTTCAGAAATTTTTCTTCCAAACTGGGTGTGACTTTCAGTACTCAAATCTGGTTCCATACTTTGATGCTGTGTGACATGTCTCTTTGCTGCAGTCATATGCATAACATATGAGAACTAAAACCTGTGTCTGAACTGTAGCTCTCTGAGCAGGAAAACTAAATTCCAACCTCAAGACTCCTAGTGAAAAGGGGAAATTTACTAACAATATCTGTTAAAAGTGAAGCTTTATAAATTGCTAATCCAGTTCCTGGGTGATTGCTTCAAGTTCTACAATGAAAATCTTCTAATCTTCCAATTTATAGTAGAAACATTTTGTTTCTAAACTGTCTTCATGTACCCCTTATTTTTAAAAATTTTATTACAAGAATATTTCCAGGAGGGAATATTAGTACCTCCATTTTACATATAAAGAACAATGAAGTATCAAATTATAAACTGATAAGAGTAATATGTTAAAGTAAAAATTTTTTTTAATTTATTTTTTTTATTTTTTACATTGTTGTGTTCGTTTCTGCCATGCTGCTGCTGCTGCTGCTGCTAAGTCGCTTCAGTCATGTTTGACTCTTCACGACCCCATGGACTGCAGCCCACCAGGCTCCTCCGTCCGTGGGATTTTCCAGGCAAGAGTACTGGAGTGGGGTGCCATCACCTTCTCCAGGTTTCTGCTATACAACAATGCAAATCAGCCATAATTATACATATATCATCTCCCTTCTAAATCATTTTTTTAAGTAGGAATCTTTCAGTAATATAAGAAAGGCCAGAAAAGAATATAATGAGCAGCCTTGTGTTCAACACCCACTAAAAAAATGAAGCATGGCAAACACAGGCAGAGCCCCGGGGAGCTTTCTCTCCCCTTGGCATGGCAAAAGGACCCTCCATAATCTAATTTCTGCCTCTTCTCCCATCAGTCACCAGTACCCACCTTGAACAACAATAACAATAAACAAACAAGCAAAAAAACCAACTCACTCCTGTGCTCCAGCCATATAGAATACAACCATGGTGGACACTGGTCCCTTTAAACCCACTGTTTCCTCTGCCTGGTCTCTTCCTACACATTCATCCCCTGCCATCTTCCAGTCCAACTTCTCCTTTAAGATCGGACTCAAGTGGCACCTCCTTAGCTGCGCCTTCCTGATTCCTCTAGGTGCTCTGCCTGTAAACTCTCCTTGCTCTGGACACACCTCTCAAAACTGCACTGACTTGTCTATTTCTTGTATGTTTCTATTTTGGCCTCCCCAAGGTTAGAGCCCTTGCCTAATTCACCTCTACATCCCAACATACAAACACAGAGCCTGAAATAAAAAGGTACTCAGGGAATATCTGAAAGGCCTGCAATTTAGTGTGATGATTAAACTGGGGCTTCCCCAGTGGTTCAGTGGTAAAGAATTCACCTGCAGCTCAGGAGCTGCAGGAGACGAGGGTTCGATCCCTGGGTCAGGATCCCCTGGAGGAGGGCATGGCGACCCACTCCAGTATTCTTGCCTGGACAATCCCATGGACAGAGGAGGTTGGCAGGTTATAGTCCCTAGGGTCTTAAAGAGTCAGACACAACGGAAGTGACTTGGCACACGCGCATGATTAAGAAACTAGTCTCTAAAGTAAGCAATGCTCTTGGCTCTGCTACTTCCTAGCTGTGTGACCATCGTTGGGTTCCTTAACATCTCTATGTCTCTTTTTCCCCTTTGTCAAATAAGGATTAATAATGGTATCACCCCTATAGAGTGTTGAGATGACTCAATGAAATCACACTCATAGATTGCTGAGATGACTCAATGAGTTAATACAGGTAAAATGTTTAGAATGGTGCTTGGCACATTGTAAGTGCTCAATCAGCTCAGTTCAGTCGCTCAGTCATGTCTGACTCTGCGACCCCATGAATTGCAGCACGCCAGGCCTCCCTATCCATCACCAGCTCCTGGAGTTCACTCAAACTCATGTCCATTGAGTCGGTGATGCCATCCAACCTTCTTATCCTCTTGTCCCCTTCTCCTCCTGCCTTCAATCTTTCCCAGCATCAGGGTCTTTTCAAATGAGTCAGTTCTTCGTATTGGAGTTTCACTTCAGCATCAGTCCTTCCAGTGAACACTCAGGACTGATTTCCTTTAGGATGGACTGGTTGGATCTTCTTGCTGTCCAAGGGACCCTCAAGAGTCTTTTCCAACACCAGAGCTCAAAAGTGCTCGATAGCTATTACTATAATCATTTCTATCAAAGTTTTTAGCATCTGGTAGCTATAATCACCCAAGTTGGATTTCCACAGAAGCAAGACCTGCCTTAAGGGTTCAAGTGCAAGTGAGTTGATCCCAGGAAGCACAGTGAAGGAGAAGGGACCTGAGTTGGAAAGGAAATGCACCCCCTAAAGGGGTCCTAGTCACACAAGGTACCACAGTGAATTCCGCTGGGGGATCCCGCTGCAGGCATAGAACAGGCAATGTCAAGTAGTCACACTTGCTGGGAGAGAAGCAGGGATTGACCAACCGCCTTCCTTTGCTAGTTGCTGGTTGCTCCTAGGGACCCGGGCTCTAATCAGTGAGCTACGGTCAGGGCATCCACTGGGTCTGCTGCATCTCCCCCACTCCCTCTGGATACTTAAGCGCTGGATCTGTGTGGAGGGTGGGGGTCAAATGCCCAACAGGACTTCCGATCGTGCCCCTGGCTGCCTGCCTTCCTGCTCTGCTTTCGTCTGTGGGGTGCCACTGGCCCCCTGCCTGTGTCTCTCCCCTTGATTCCCTCCTGCCTACACCTTCCCAAGGGCTGCCACTGCAGAAATGCAACAGCACTGGAAACGATCAGGTTAACCGCCCAGGAAGCCAGGCCATCCTCAGCACCAGGCTGACGACTAGCAGAAAACATCCCCTTCTCCCTCTCCTGAACCCCGCATCCCTGGGCTTCCCTCACCAGCCTCATTCTGACTTTTTTTTTTTTTTTCTGCAGCTTTAGTAGCAGCAGCTCCTGGCACTCTGGCAGGACCCATAGCAACACGTACAGCCCATTATGGTGATTTGTGGCCGGGTCCCCACCCTCCCAGCAGGTGGCTCAGAGGCTGGGCCTGAGAGAGGTGGGCTGAGAGGATCCAGCTGCCCACCTCTGCCCTCCGCCTCCTCCACCACCTCCCGTCTGGCTGCTGGCTTCCTGTGACTCCCTTCCACAGCCCCCTCTCTGTTTGTCCCTGGTGCCTGCTAATTAGGCTGTGTTTATTAAACCATGGGCTCTGGATCTGATCACCCGCACTCTGCTTACCGTAGATTTTCCTACGAGGACTGCAGAGATCGTAAAAACAACAACCCACCTTGTCTCTCTGGCTTATTTACTAACTTGGCCATAAATAATCAGGGTGATTTGCATATTACTACTTGGCTTTTTATAGCACCACACATCTGAGCACTGGCAGGCAAGCTGGGGGCTGGGAGAGGAGGCGAGCAGTGCTCTAGACCGGCAGTGACATTGGCTGGAGCAGCTTCGGACTTCCTCCTTTAATCTTGACTGTCTGGCAGGCCTGGCTTCTCCTGGCCTGAAAGCAGAGAAAGACCCAGTGTGGGAGTGCGGGGTGTGGGGGGAAGCCAGGCAGAGCCACTTGATCAGGGGCAGAGGTGGGCACAGCAAAAAAGTAGGAGGTGAGAATTCTGAGAGGCCCCTTTGCAAAGGATGGCCTTTGTGCTGAGGGCAGAAAGGCCCCCTCCCCAGGACCCTCCATCCCGCAGGAGCTGGTCCAAGCCCAGCACCTGCACGTTTGAATCAGACCCCGGCTCTGTCATTTACTCCCTGTGTGACCCGAGGCAGGTCGCTTCCCCTCTCTGATTCTCATTCCTCACCCGCAGAACGGAAAGAATGATGGAGCCCTCCTCGGAAGAGCTTTGTGATGACTCAGTGAGTTAATATAGGGAAGGTGCTTAGCACGATGCTGGCAGCGAGTAAGTGGTCGATATGACGATGATAATGATATAAAAACAAATCCTCTACATTCCTACAGCCATAGAACACAATTTATGGAGAAAAATAAACCAAGATGTACTCTCAGGAAAGAGAAAGAATTAGCTGTCAGGCCACAGTCTGCAAGGCTGTGGATCAAGATGGAAATATGCGAAGGGCCCGGAGTAGCAGAGGGACTCTGCACTCACCAAGGCTGACGGGACAGGGAGAGGCCGGGTTCAGAGCTGTAGCTGCTGGCTAGGTTTGCTGTCTGGGGGCCTCACACGCCCATGGACCACCCTGCCCTGGTTCCCTAGGCACAAACCTGACTTTCGGTCCTGCTCATCCGGCCTCACTAGGCTCTGATCAGCCCTCTTCCCCTGAAAGATGGGACTCTGCTCCCCACACCCCAGCCCTGAACGGGATTCTTATTCCACCCTCTGCCAGATGGAAAACATCTTACAAACTGGATGCTATGCCCTTAGATCCCAACTTGTTTTGAGCCTTAGGGTGGGGGGACCCCAGCCTGAACCAGCTTTAGAACCATCTGCTTCTCGGACACTGGTCAGTGAACATCCCAGGCAATGATATCCAACTCTCCACCCCAGCTGTCACATGGTCCCATATTTGAGGTCCCTGCGCATCCTGAGACTGGGCTCCCGGCTCCTCCCATGGAGGTCAGGCATGGCGCAAAGAAATCAGCGACTACCAGAGTACTGTGTGGCTCAAGTGCTCAGTAACCGTGCGGACACCCAGTCAGGTCGCTGCCACACATGTCAGAGGATGAAGCTATCAATATCACTAGGAGCCAAGGTGATTTCAGCAACCGCGATGGCTAGGCCCCAAAGGCTGGGGCAAGAGGAGCCTTCCTTCTGGGCCTTTTGCCACATGTGCCTCTGCCTAGGACCCTCTCCCCTCTTCTCTGCCCACCCTAGCCTTCAGATCCCTTCTGGGAAAATCACAACCACATTGCCCCTCCCCTGCCCCGCACCCTCTCTGCTAGCACCCTACTTTTGTCCATCAGAAAGCTTACTGAAAGCTGTGATCGCTTTGTTATTTGTCTCTTCGTTTGCTTAATAATCTCTCCAACCACAGGCTAAATCCGGGCAAGATGGGAATCTGTGTGCTTTGTGCCCCCGCTGTTTCCCCAGTGCCTTGCTCGCCCCTGCAGGGTGACCACATGGCCAGCGTAATTAACACATTACATGGCGCCCCTGGTGCCTGGCCCCGATAGGTGCTCCATGACTGGTGAGTGGATGAATGGATGAGAGAAGACAGGCAGCGGAAGCCACTACCGTGGTTACGGCAGCTCACCCCTGGTCTTTGGCGGGGATGGGGTGGCTCTTGCTTTCCCAATCCCCCTACCCCACAGCCCTGCGGTGCGACTCCTCGTCAACCACCACTCTCACCCGGCTGGTCCCACCCCTTCTGCGTCAGTTCACACATCCAGCCTTCCAGCCCCTCACCATGCTGGACCATCAGGCATCTTTTCATCTTCACCCCTGGGTGAAGCCACAGGCATGGCTGGAATAGACCCCTTGGGTTTTGCCACATCTGTGAGATGGAAGGGAGGGAGCAAGGAAAGGCGGAGGGGGGTGCCAGGAGCTGAGGGTGAGGACCAGCAGGAAGGCTCAACAGACGTGATGCCTCGGAGGGCAGGGAGCATGGGCTAAGAAAAGACCCCTGCGTCAGGGGCTTGAATGTCTGCAAAGAGGATGTGCAGATGGGGGGAGGGTGCGGGGCTCAGAAATAAGACTTCAGGAGATGACACTGACAAGGACAAACAGAACAGAGATTTCCTAGGGGACTATTTATAAGTGGAGGGAGAAGAGAAAGAGGGCATCGGGGAAGGAAAGGGCAGGTAGCTATGCAAGAAACTGATTTTTTAATTTGCCTTTGAAGAATGGCAATAACCTAGCCTCTGTGTAGAAAATAAAGGAGCAAGAAGAGGGTGAATGAGAGCACAGAGAGAGACAGTCAGTGGGAGCAGTCCAAGTGGGCCTGACCACTTGGGAGAAGGGTGGCCTCAGAGGAAGAGGGACAGATGGGAACCTGCTGGGTCTCCGAGGCAACGGGGCCTCTAAGACAACCTTCATAAAATGAGAAGTGAGGCCTTCTGCTGAGTGAAGGACCAGCCACATAATGCATGGGGCCCCAAGCAAAATGAAAATGCAGGCCCTGGTTCAAAAATTCTTAGGAATTTCAAGACAGTGACAACATCAACCAAGTGTGGGTTCTTTCCAAGGTCAGGAGTCTGTGTGACCACCCAGATCACCCGCCATGAAGTGGGCACTGGCTGTGCACCAAGATGAGAAGGGTAGAGGGTGTCAGGAGGCCAGAAGAGGCTTTGAGAGGCCAGCTAAGATACGTGATCCTGGAGGCAGGATGAGATAACCCAGGCAGTCTAGACCACAGGGAGGACACAGGTAGCCAGTTCAAATGGAGATGCCCGGGCCGTGGCTGCAGCTCCAAGGATGCGGAAAGCAGATGGTGGGAATTATCCAGGAACTGTTCATCTTCATTGTGGTTGGCAGGACAGAGGGCTTGTTTTATGGAAGCTCTGAATCTTACTTACTTCTCAAGATCCCTGCAAACCTACCTGGGCTGCCCCCACCCCAGTCATTGCTCACACCACGCCCCCTCCCTGGCAGGCCCTCCCCCGTCCCATCCTTCCAGCCACATCTGAGTGATTCTTCAAAGAATCAATCCATCAATCATTCAAGCTTGGGTCCCTCCAGGAAGTCTTCAAAGATAAGATGCCGCCTTGTGGCAACATTCAGGCCATCAGTGGTCCTGTGTCCCTCCCCAGCCTGGGAGGGCTCCGGTCCTCACTCATGTCTGCCCCCACAACACTGAGCACCAGGGAGTTCCTGGTTGATGGGATGAATGGCAGGGGGACCCCAGAAAGGCTGGATTCCTCCCATTGGTCTAGGACAAATTAAATGGGGAAAAAAGAAAGCTGTTATAAAATAGGATATATAGTATGATCTAATTTTGGTAAACTCAATGCCGAAGCATATGTGGGTGGTATTAGTGGTTCTTTTGGGGGTGGCAACATTACAGCTGACTTTTTTAAAAGTTCTCCTTTATAATAATCTGTATTTCCTAAGTTTTCTATAATTAGAATATATTTATATAATGAAAGCCTATGTATCAAAGGAAGAGAAGGAGAGGATGAGGAGGCAGAGGGTGGAAAGGCCCTGGAGAAGGGGAGGCGGGGAGGCCTGGAGGGAGCTCTGAAGGGCGGGGCCTGTCCCCTGTCCCCTGCTTCCGGTGCACAGAGCCAGCCCCCGGGCGGCTCGGAATTCCTTCTCATGGGATGCCACGCTGCTCAGCTCCCAGGCAACAAAAGTAGGGTTTGTGCAAGTCAGGGGGCTCCCTGTTTCCTTTTTTTTTTCCTCTCTCTTCCACTTTGTATTTTGTAAGAATCTAATTTTAGGCTCACCAGATGCCATATTTTTGATCGTTTCAATCGATTATTTACAGAAACAGAGTAACAGAAGTGCCATGCATCTGGCTAATAGAGGGAGGCAGTCACTGCCTAGTGCCCATCTCAACCATGCTTCACCTTCGTGCCCTTAATGCACTTCTGCCTCAAAGCTGAGATCCACAGAGGCACCCCCCCACCTGCATCCCAGGGACCAGAAAAGCCGGCTTCTGGCCACAGTTGCAGGCAGTCAAGAGTCAGTTGCATGAGAGACCACAGAAAGTGAAAGTGAAGTCGCTCAGTCGTGTCCAACTCTCTGCGACCCAATGGACTGTAGTCTACCAGGCTCCTCCGTCCATGGGATTTTCCAGGCAAGATACTGGAGTGGGTTGCCATTTCCTTCCTGAGAGACCATAACCCACAGGTATAGAAGAGACCTTGAGACAGAAAGAGGACTTATTCTCTCTGACCCCTAGACTGGTGAGCCTCAGTCAGGGGTAATTTTTCCCTCCTCAAAGGAATTTGGCAATGTCAGTTCAGTTCAGTTCAGTCGCTCAGTCATGTCCGACTCTTTGCGACCCCATGAATCGCAGCACGCCAGGCCTCCCTGTCCATCACCATCTCCCAGAGTTCACTCAGACTCACGCCCATCGAGTCCGTGATGCCATCCAGCCATCTCATCCTCGGTCATCCCCTTCTCCTCCTGCCCCCAATCCCTCCCAGCATCAGAGTCTTTTCCAATGAGTCAACTCTTCGCATGAGGTGGCCAAAGTACTGGAGTTTCAGCTTTAGCATCATTCCTTCCAAAGAACACCCAGG
>SJYT01064316.1:0-10332 GCA_006410635.1 Cephalophus harveyi | reverse complement strand
GTTGGCTTAAAGCTCAACATTCAGAAAACTAAGATCATGGCATCCGGTCCCATCACTTTATGGCAAATAAATGGGGAAACAGTGTAAACAGTGGCTGACTTTATTTTTCTGGGCTCCAAAATCACTGCGCATGGTGATTGCAGCCAAGAAATTAAAATACGCTTACTCCTTGGAAGGAAAGTTATGACCAACCTAGACAGCATATTCAAAAGCACAGACATTACTTTGTTAACACAAGCTAGGTGGCTTTAAAAAATAGCAATGTACTCTTTTATAGTTCAGAAGGCCGAAAGTCCAAAATCAAGCTGTTTACATGCTCTGTGTCAAGGCTGTGGGGATCCTTCCTAGCCTTGCCTAGTTTTTGGTGGCTGCCAGCCATCATTAGCATTCCTCGTCTTGTAGATGCATGGCTCCACCCCTCCCTCTTCACAGGGCATGCTCTCCCTACATACCTCCTGTCTCAGTGTCTCTTCTTTTTTATAAGGACACCGGTCATATTGGATTAAAACTAATCATCTTAACTTGATTACATCTGCAGTGACCCTATTTCCAAATAAGTTCACGTTCACAGGTACTAGGGATTAGGACTTGAATATCTCTTTTGGGGCAGGGGGAGAACACTCTTCAACCCACAACAGCATCCAAAATTCTCCATGTACAGCTTACTAGAGAATAACATAACATCATTGTCCACACACTGCAGAGAAGATTAAACTTCTTTCCCTCCTCTCTCCAGCAGAGGCAACTGTAACCCCCAAACCCCCGAAGAAGAAACAATGATTCCTTTTTTTAAAAAAATAGTTGAGCTATGATTTTAAACGATTATTTTTAATCGTGGCAGAACATATATAACATAAAATTTACTCTCTCAACCGTCTGCTTAGTGTACGGGTCGGTGGCATCAGTGCATTCACGCTGCTGTGACCATCAGCACCGTCCACCTTCAGAACTAAAACTTTGTACCCATTAAACACTAACCCTCCTTTCCCTTCCCCCCGATGGCTCTTTTAAATATGGAATTTATCATGAATGGATAATAATTGAGTTGTTCTAAACCAAAGTTTTTATTTTATTTTGTATTCAATTCAGTTCAGTCGCTCAGTCATGTCCGACTCTTTGCGACCCCATGAATTGCAGCACGCCAGGCCTCCCTGTCCGTCACCAACTCCCAGGATTCACTCAGACTCACGTCCATCGAGTCAATGATGCCATCCAGCCATCTCATCCTCGGTCGTCCCCTTCTCCTCCTGCCCCCAATCCCTCCCAGCATCAGAGTCTTTTCCAATGAGTCAACTCTTCTCATGAGGTGGCCAAAGTACTGGAGTTTCAGCTTTAGCATCATTCCTTCCAAAGAACACCCAGGGCTGATCTCCTATTTTGTGTTATATACATACATATATATGTGTCTGTGTATGCATATGTATACACATATATGTTGATCAGAACTGAAAGCAATGATTCTGGTGAGAAAGTCTCTACTGTGGAAAAGCATAATAAGTAGTCTGGTGCAACTGAGAAAAGTTTTACACTGCTTGTCTCAGAATGTGACCCAATTCCCTCATTTGACTGATGAAATTATTGCCTAAGCAGAAGTGACTTGGGCCCCTTGAGGATGTTTGTTGTAAACCCTCATGGGAAGGTGATACTGGCCCCATTTAAAAGTGCATTCAAATCAACGCTACAAACATTTGTTCCTAGCTCTTAGCTGTGTTAGACACTACTCAAAGCACTGGGGCACGGAAATAAATAACACATCCCAGCTCTCAAAAGCTCAGGTCTATAGTTTAATAGCAGGAAATGGCTGGTGTTAAAAAAATATATACATCCTGCCTTTCTACCCTTAAAATATTTTTTTAAAAGATGCTGCAATCTTTCAACCTTCCTCTTCTTTACTCCTCCACTTAGTCTGTCTCTGATCCCTGGTATTCTACCTTTTAAACATTTTTTTCGAGAGTCAGCTTTGCAAGGAAGGATGAAGTGCTCGTGGGTGTCAAAGAAACACTAGAAAAAAGTCCAGGGGAGTTCTGTGTTGGAAAGACAGTTTGCGAGCAATTAGCTGAAAGCGGCACAGAACATCTGGTGACTATTATTCCCCAGGAATGCCACATCTGGTGCTTCTGCAGCTCCTGGTTGAGGAGTAATTGTGTTCCTTCATCAGGGTATATTGCCCAGAAGAATGTAGGGCACTCTTTTCTAGGAAGCTCCTGGACATCCTGAATTTACTCTTTTTCTGCCTATTCTTAAATACTGATATTCTGTCCTGGGTCTTTTCCATCATCACTTTATACTATCTCCCTGGACCATCTCATATAATCCTGTGACTTTAATTATCATATATAACATAGACCACTCCCCTGTGGAATCTTGAGTGAGACTATGTAAAGTGGGAAGCAAGGCTATTAGCTATGAGTTGTCTCGGGGTGGGGCAGGGAGGGGCAGGGAGGGGCAGAAGGACCCTGACTCCAGAATCTTCCCTGCTTCTCCGCCTATACCTCTGCTTTCCTGCACCCTCCTCTCTGTTGTCGTTTTGCCCCTTTTTGTCTGTTTTTCACGTGCATAGGCATTCTTGCCTTTTACAATCCACTTTAGCTGGAAACCCACTTTATCTTTTTTAATGGTTACCTTAAAGCTCAACATTCAGAAAACGAAGATCATAGCATCCGGTCCTATCGCTTCATGGGAAATAGATGGGGAAACAGTGGAAACAGTGTCAGACTTTATTTTGGGGGGCTCCAAGATCACTGCAGATGGTGATTGCAGCCATGAAACTAAAAGACACTTACTTCTTGGAAAAAAAGTTATGACCAACCTAGATAGTATATTCTGGAGAAGGCAATGGCACCCCACTCCAGTACTCTTGCCTGGAAAATCCCATGGACGGAGGAGCCTGGAGGGCTGCAGTCCATGGGGTCGCTGAGGGTCGACACGACTGAGCGACTTCACTTCCACTTTTCACTTTCATGCATTGGAGAAGGAAATGGCAACCCACTCCAGTGTTCTTGCCTGGAGAATCCCAGGGACGGGGAAGCCTGGTTGGCTGCTGTCTGTGGGGTCGCACAGAGTCGGACACGACTGAAGTGACTTAGCAAGAACCTAAAGACTCACGTTTTCCTCTCTGTCTAAAGCTGGGAGCTCAGAGCATCAGCTCACGACAGATACGGCAGGAACATCCTATAATCTCACATGGGACACAGTGCAAGTTGCCCACAGGCCAAGCGGTGGCTGCGGGAGGTCACTGAGCTCAAGCCTCCTTGGTGGGACTCCAACCAGGACCAAGCCTTTTGGGGTAGAGGAGGTTATGGAGTAAGGGATCAGGGAGGGGCTGTCTTAGGAAACGGCAGTCATAGGGAGATCAGGGAGAAAGCTCATCGCCCTTGTCAAGGAAATGCTTCGTGGACCAGTCCCTGAAAGGCCTCTGAAGGATCCCAAGTGTTCTCACGATGGAGCAGGCCTGCCACCCACAACTCACCGCCCCCTAGTATTCCACAGCAGCAGACAGAAGATGCCCCCCTTTCCACTGCCAGCCTCCTCCTTGCAGCTCCCTGCGATGCACCCCCACGCTGCAGAGCAGACTCAGCTCAGAAGAGAGGGCGCAGGCTGCGAAGGATGCGAAACTGAAGCTTCTAATTGGGCCGGGCTTTTGAATCCCTGGTGAAGTAGACCTTTAGCGCCAAGGTAAAACTAGAAGCAACCAGAAAGGCATAGAGACCTCCCAAGATATTACCCAGGGTCAGGGAAGGGAGATTGGGGCCAGTACGGTTTTCTTTGTGGCTTATTGGGAAGACTACTATCTGGACAGCCAAGCAGTGCTGGTCTTGTCTTTCCTGATTTCTCCTTCTCGTTTTTTGCTCTCCTCTACTTATTCCCAAAATATTTGTCCTCAAAAGATGAGAGACAGCAAAGTCCCCGTGTAGCTTTTCTTTCCATGAAGAGGCCAGAAAAGAAACAAAGAAACCTCCACGCCAGGGTCCTGGGAGACTGAAAGGGAGCAGAGACTGGAGCAGGGTCTCTGAGGTCTCTCTGACCCCGAGAAGCTTGACTTACAGCTGAAAGAGGGATGGGGAAGGAAGGAGAAAGTGAGACTGAGCCTTCGATGTAGGAGACGGGGGCCAAGGCCAAACTAAAGTGAGATAAGGGACCGGCAGGCCTCTCCATCTAACCTCAGGGCTGGACGCGGAGCAGCCTTAGAGGGTCCCGTGAGGGTGAAGCCCTGGACTGGTTTGGGCTTGACTAGTCTGAGCAAGCGTGTATTTTGAGTGACAATCTCTTACCTCACCTTCCTGCCCTACCTGTCTTGTCACCAGAAGTCCCACAAAACTCGCCCGAGTCCCTGGGGCCCCTGCCTAGCTAGCTGAGAGCCGCGGTGCTGCAGTCTAAACGGGCTTTCAGAGGTGGGCTCAGGAAGTCACTGGGCTCTGGACCCAGCAGCGTAGCTTGTGGATGGCAGGGCTGCAGGGGGAGACAGAGAGCAGGTCCCATGTACTTCCCAGAGGCAGGCTCTTTCCCCAAGCGCAGAGCTGATAAAGTTGCGGGCCGGGCTCACACGGGACGGTCAGCGCCTCCTGGGTCCCTGGGGTCAGTGTCGCTGAAGGCTTTCCCCAGGACAGACGGCGGTTTTCGCACCCCAGGCTCCCCGAGGTGCGCGGGGAACAGACGGGCTGCTCTGTTTGCTTGCTTGCCTTCCGGGCCTCTTCCCACCTGTGATTTCCTGTCTGTAACTTGGGTGCTTATCGCTCTTTGCAGCAACTGAACTGTTTGCTGCATGTCTTACGCTCCCAGTGAACTGGCGAGCACTTGAGACTGCCTTCTCCGTGTCCTCTCTAGTGCCTAATCAAGGGGAAACGGTAAGTGCCCCGAGAACTGAGGGCAATTCCTGCACTAGGGCTTCTGACTCCAAAGAGACGCCGCCTCTCGTGGAAGGGGGTAGGCGACAGCCTCCTTCCCACTTGAGTGAAGGTCAGGGTTGGAAGGGAATCTGGGGACCCAGGGATTCAGCACTTGGGGCTCACAGTTGCAAACCAAAGAAATAAACTCCGGGTTTTTAGGACTGGAAGGAACAGATTGGAATGATATTGGGTGGTTCATGCATACACTGGGAAGGCTGCAAATATGGACCCTGAGACAGACAGGAGAAAGGGGTGATATACAACCAGAGACATAAGCAAAATTCATAGACTCCCACGGCTAATGATTGCACCTGCTTCATAATATAATTCAGTGATTTCTCACCCTAAACAAGAACACTCACTCCCCCTTAACAGGAAATGACTTAACCTATAGACTGATCGAATTCATGACTAGCGTCCAAAATAACTGGGTACTGGAGAAGAAAGCAGAGGCGAGTTATTTTATCTACCTATCATCATCTGTCTGGTCATGACTAGAAAAGAAACGCGTGTGGAACCAGAAGCCCTTTTTCTACAACTTGTCCACGAGGCATATTTTTGCGTTCCTTCTCCGACTACTGGTATGGTCTGAAAGTTTGTGTCCTCTTAAAATTCACGTGTTGAAACATGGCCCCAGGTGATGGCGTTAGGAGCTAGGGTCTTGGAAGCTGATGCGGTCATGGGGACAGAGCCCTCAGGAATGGGATTAGCATCCTTATAAATGAGGTCTGGAAAGGCTCCCTTGCCCCTCCCAGGTCGTGATGATGCAATGAGAAAATGGCAGTCTGTGAACCAGGAGGCAGGGTCTCAGTCACTGAACTGCTAGAGCTTTGTTCTTGGACTTCTAGCCTCCAGGACGGTAAGCAATACATTTCTGTCATTTATAAGCCCCCCAATTTACGGTTTTTTGTTATAGTAGCCTGAAGGGACTATGATAACTACTATCTCAGCATGGGTCTTCTCGTTTCTAGAGCCTGAAAGAAGAATCCAGGTCTTGAAATTTTATTGGGAAGATGAAATCCCGTGATGTAAGGAAGGGGACAAGACAAGGAACAGAGGCTGGGCTAGATGCAGTATAATGCAATGAAATGAATTATTGCAAGGGTGAGTGTTCACAGCGAGATGCAAGAGCTGGAGGAAACTACTCATCAGATATATTTTATTATGTTAGACTCCTCTGCGAGGGGAAATCGTAGCTGGGATCAGTGCAGGGAGAGAAGAAAGGGACACCTGTGCATCCCGTTTCTTTTCTTGCTTCCCATCCCCCAAGGCTCACCCCGTGGGGACCTGACTCTCCTGAACTACAAGCTGCGTCACCAGGCCCCTCGGTGGCCACACAGAAGCTCGGGAACCATACTCCTCAGTGCGACTGTTGATCTGAGTCCAGAGGCTGCGGGGCATTTGCGTGGTCACGTGTAGCCCAGGTTCAGTGTGGGTGTCAGTCAGCTGCGAGAGCTTGGAAAGAGGCAGCCGCGTTTGGAAGAACTGTCATTAGAAAGAAGAGAGTCATATAAGGCTTGTCTCCAATGCGATCCACCTCTTGTGCTACACGTATCTCTTCGTGCCCTCGCCTTATCTCTAGATTCTATGGAATCATTTTTTTGTAAAACAATGAAAATGCTGAGAAGGGAAATACAAGCCCAGTGCATCTAGAGGTCCTCATCCTTTAATTCATCACTGCCCAGCGATCCCTTTAAGGAGGCTTTAAGGGGACAACAGAGGATGAGATGGTTGGATGGCATCACCCACCCAGTAGATATGAGTTTGGGTGAACTCCAGGAATTGGTGATGGACAAGGAGGCCCGGCGTGCTGCGGTTCATGGGGTCGCAAAGAGTCAGACACGACCGAGCGACTGAACGGAACTGAATTGATAGATCTTTTATTCTCAATTCTCTCTGCTCTCATGTAATCAAATACTATAAAATAATATTTTTGTCAGACTGGGCTGAGCTTTTTGTTGTTCAGTAACTCAATTGTGTCCGACTCTCTGTGACCCCATGGACTGCAGCACGCCAGGCCTCCCTGTCCATCGGCAACTCCTGGAGTTTACTCAAACTCATGTCCATCGGGTGGGTGATGCCATCCAGCCGTCTCATCCCCTGCCATCCCCTTCTCCTCCTGCCTTCAATCCCTCCCAGCATCAGGGTCTTTTCAAATGAGTCGGTGTTGAGCTTTGGAGAAGCACAAACAGTTAAAAGGTTTGTTTACCTTTTTCACCCCTGAAGTACTAACTTTTGGCCACGTGGGGGCAGAATCACCCTGGTTGCGACCTCCCCCACTTCAAGGTGGTGGACAGAGTGACCTCAGGGGAAAGTAAGGCAAGAATGTCATCACAGTCCTCAAGCCTGTAGCTGATGCTGAGACTCTGATTAATAATCTTCCTTTCCCTCCGCCATCACTAAATCCTACATGAAGGCGTAAAATGGTGTTTCTCAAGTTGCTTCATAAAGGCCACCCAAGTGTGTGGTCTGTGTCACTGAAGATGGTGCTCCATCTCTGCTGAGTAGCCTCCTCTTCCCAATGCTGCGACTGCCACACTTTTCCTTCTCATGAGGACTGGATTGAAACCAAGAAAAGGAAACCAGGGCAATTCACAGATTGGATCCAGTGGACAGAGAGAAGCCCAAGCAATGATCACCATCACATTTAGAATACGCACTGGTTTCCATTGTTGTCCAGTCACTGAGTCGTGTCTGACTCTTTGCGACCCCGTGGACTGCAGCACGCCAGGCTTCCTTGTCCTTCATTATCCCCTGGAGTTCGCTCAAAATCACATCCATTGAGTGATGTTATCCAACCATCTCATCTTCTGCTGCCCTCTTCTCCTTTTGCCTTCAATCTTTCCCAGAATCAGGGTCTTTTCCAATGAGTTGGCCCTTCACATTAGGTGGCCAAGTTATTGGAGCTTCAGCATCAGTCATTCCAATGGGTACTCAAGGTGAATTTCCTTTAAGATTGACTGGTTTGATCTTCACAGTTCAAAAGCATCATTTCTTCAGTGCTCAGCGTCCTTTATGGTCCAACTCTCACATCTGTACATGACTACTGGAAAAACCGTAGCTTTGACTATACGGACCTTTGTTGGCAAAGTGCTGTCTCTGCTTTTTAATATACTGTCTAGGTTTGTCATAGTTTTCCTTCCAAGGAGCAAGTGTGTTTTAATTTCATGGCTGCAGTCACAGTCTGGAATTTGGACTTTGGAGCCCAAGAAAATAAAATCTGTCACCGCTTCCACTGTTTCCCCTTTTATTTGCCATGAAGTGATGGGACTGGATGCTATGATCTTAGTTTTTCAAATGTTGAGTTTCAAGCCAGCTTTTCTACGCTCTTCTTTCACCCTCATCAAGGGGGTCTTTAGTTCCTCTTCACTTTCTGCCACTAGAGTAGCTTATTTGTGTATCTGAGTTTGTTGATACTTCTCCTGGAAACCTTGGTTCCAGCTTGTGCTTCATCCAGCCCGGGATTTTGCATGATGTACTCTGCATATGGGGCTTCCCTGGTGGCTCAGACGGTAAAGAATCCGCCTGCAATGCAGGAGACCCGGGTTTGATCCCTGGGTTGGGAAGATCCGCTGGAGAAGGAAATGACAACCCACTCCAGTATTCTTGCCTGGAGAATCCTCACATACAGAGGAGCGTGGAGGGCTACAGTCCATGGGGTCACAAAGAGTTGGGCGTGACGGAGCGACTAAGCACACAGCACTCTGCATATAAGTTAAATAAGCAGGGTGGCAGCATACCGCCTTGTCTTACTTCTTCCCCAGTTTTGAACCAGTCCATTGTTCCATGTAAGATTCTGACTGTTGCTTCTTGATCCACATACAGGTTTCTCAGGAGACAGGTAAGTTGGTCTGGTATTCCCGTCTCCTTAAGTATTTTCCACAGTTTGTTGTGATCCACAGTCAAAGGCTTTAGCACAGTCAGTGAAGCAGAAGTAGATGTTTTTTTCTGGAATTCCCTTGGTTTCTCTATGATCTAACGGATGTTGGCAATTTGGTCTCTGGTTCCTCTGCCTTTTCTAAACCCAGCTTGTACATCTGGAATGTCTCAGTTCACATAATGCTGAAGCCTAACTTGAAAGATGTTGAGCATAACCTTCCTAGTGTGTGAAATGAGTGCAATTGTGCGGCAGTTTGAACTTTCTTTGGCAGAATCTGTGATTTTTTGTGGTTTTCAAAGTCACTGCTGAGAGAGAGATAATCGTTATGAAAATACCTCGTGTGTTGACTCTTGACGGGGTACTGCAGCTAATTTTTAACCCACCCAGTATCCCTGAAACAAACCGCCCAGGATGCACTGTTGTTCGGTAATCTCTTGCATTCAGTGATTTCCTCATCTAGCCATCTNTCAAAGTCACTGCTGAGAGAGAGATAATCGTTATGAAAATACCTCTTGTGTTGACTCTTGACGGGGTACTGCAGCTAATTTTTAACCCACCCAGTATCCCTGAAACAAACCGCCCAGGATGCACTGTTGTTCGGTAATCTCTTGCATTCAGTGATTTCCTCATCTAGCCATCTCTCCCTCTCCGTGCATTAGCTGTAATTGGATAACACCGACGTGCTTGGGCAAACACTCCTTGTGTGGTTTTCTTGGTCTTCAACATGTGGGAATGGGAACTTGAAATTCCTGGGAATTTTTATGGAAAGTATAAGGTCATAAGTCATTCTTAAAATATTTTCAGCATTCTTAGTATTCTTTACTCATTAGTTCAGGAATCTAAAATTTGCTTAATAATTACAAATTTCAGGCGTTTTAGTATATACTAAGTACTGCAGACTATGGGGGATGCCCTGGTGGCTGAGTCGGTGAAGAATCCTCCTGTAACGTGCGAGGCTGCCTGCTGTGCAGGAGACCTGGGTCGGGTCTGTCACGCGAGTGTGTGCTCCTTGGGTTTTGTCTCGTCACAACAAAGATCTGGAGTGACGGACGTGAAAGCCCCCTCGGCGTGTCACCGCTCTCTGGTCTTGGACAGACCGTGTTATAGCTCTTAGACAAATCAGTGTTACAGCTCTCTTTTATTTAGAAGATAGCAGGAAAATCCACCTTCGAGGCGTGAGGACACATTGATCCAAAGACGCGAAGAGAAGAGCGCCCCAGCGCACGGGAGAGAGGGAGAGAGAGCGAGCTAGCTTTGGCTCCGCTTTTTATGTTTTTTCTCCACCCCCCTCTCCTCCCCGCCCTGGGCCTGTCCTGTGTAAACTGGGCCAGCCAGGAGTGTTGTCTGTTTTACCGGAGGTCCTCACTCCGGTCCTCGGACCTTCCTTTGTTCTATTTTCACGAGCTTTTCTCTTCCTTATCTTTTAGCCACCGCCATTCTGCACGCCCTTTCCCTGTTGTAACTGCCTAACAGATTCCCAGGTCAAGAAGATTCCTTGGAGAAGGAAATTGCAGCCCACTCCAGTTTTCTTCCTGGAGAGCCCCATGGACAGAGAAGGCTACAGTA
>SJYT01064311.1:100270-115675 GCA_006410635.1 Cephalophus harveyi | reverse complement strand
ATAAAGAAACCAATTTTTGAATTCTGATAAATACAATATTGTATAAATTATGTGAGTAGTAATATATATATATAAGTAATATGAGTACTAATCATATAGTTTTAGAAAAACTAACTTCATATATTGAAAAAGATTACTGGCCCTAAAGTGATTAACACTCTGCCAAATACACGCCCTCTCTCTCTCACACACACACACACACACACTCTCTCTCTCTCCCTCTCTCTCATATATCTTCATCTTCCTTTTCTTTTGTGAAAGACACAGTAGACATTAGAGTATTAATGCAAATATAAATGATACACATATATATTCATACAGAGAGATACATTCAGGATATATAACATATATGAGATCTGATATGGCTTGCTATGTCATATAGGCAATAAATGAAAGACCCAGCATGTAAAATTAGATATACAAAATTAACTCTTTCTGCCATACCACTGTCCTATATTTGTTTTATCTGTTATGCTTATATTACTTTTGAATAGAAAGTAGAAGAAAGAAATTAAACATGAAGTTGTCAAAAATAAATTGAAGCTAAATTTCTGGGCCAGATCTCTAAGAGAATGTGAGATACTTTTGTTTCTTTCATTTGCTGTCATGTGTACAAAGTCACATTAGGTAGTAGTCATATTTCCATGTTCTTGCCATCTTTCCTGCAGTGAATATCTTTTGTGCTTCTAAGAGCCCAGGTTCATTCTTTTATTTATTCATTTATGTATATTTTTTGCTATGTATTTGCTTTTCTCAAAGGCAACAGAAAATAATGATAAGAATAAAACAGGAAAAATAACAGTCTGTGGGTTTGAAAAACATGAAGTGCTTCATATATTATACATCATCTAAAAACCTGACAACAACTATACAAAATAGTGCTACTTGGCACATAATGATATATAGCACAGACATAAAGTGTCTCTGGCAGTGTACTGCCACAAAAAAAAAAAAAGAAAAAGAAAAGAAAGTTATTCATTAAATCAACTACATGCATTAATTTAAAAGAATGAGAAAACTGGATCCAAATAAATGATATCTACCAAACTTTTAAGCATTGCCATTAAATACTAGCTGTCAATTCTAATACATTTCTGCTGGTATCATTTAAAATCAACATTTCTTTTCTGAAAATTGCAAACAGTATAGAAAGGAAACCTTCAAACAATTAAAAGCTATTAAAGGATAAAAAAATACTAAATATTCCTATTTTCATATTGTCTTTCATAAAACCAATCTCTTTCTTGAAATCTTAAGTTATAAAACAAAGACAAGTGTCAGATGTATAAATATAAACATAGCAGCCTTTTCACTGGTAGAGCAGAGTCTAGGGAGCCTTAGATATGGGAAAACAATGCTATACCTAATATAGAATTCGAACACTGGATTCATTCTGCCACAGATGTCACTGAACAACCACCATTCTCTTTCAACAGGGGAGACTCTCAGACTGAGTACACCTGGAGAGCAATCATAGAGAACAGAATTCTTAGTTAAGACTATTCAGTTGCTGAGCTTGTTTTCATTTTTTGGTTTAATCAAAATCACAGATCAGATTTGTTTCTTCCCTTTCTAGAGGAGGGAAAACAGAGAAAGCAAGGCGATTGTTTTCTTCTCACCAATGCCAAACATGATCCAATCATACCTCTGTCTTGCCTGCAGCACTAAGCGAAACTGCCTGTGTAGTTCAGTGTCAAGCTGTGAGAGCCAAGAGACATACAGTCCACATCTTTACTGAGGGCACTGGAGACCAGCTAAAGCTGGCACCTGCTGCTGTGCCTGTAAAAAAAAAAAAAAAAAGTCATGGGTAAAAACACAACACACTCTAGTGATTACCAAGATCATAATCACACATGGTCAAAGGCTAATGTCACATACCTACACTGCATCTGGCCAGACATAAATCAGTCATTGTAAACTATGGACATAAAACAAACCAAACTAAAACCAGTAAATCAACAAATCTGCTGGCTTTAGTATCATGCAGTAAAGTTTAATGTCACATAGCAAATATTTTATACCTATGAATGAAGTATAATATTTAAAAACTGTGAATCACTAATTATACATTTGTAATTTCTATAACACTGCACATCAACTAACTTCAATTAAAAAAAATTAAGTCTCTTGTGCTACTCAAAAAATAAATACAGTCAGTTACATTGGTTGTGCCAAAAAATTGTTCTATTATATTTGCATCTTCAGTTTACTATTTCTCAAGATTCCCAATCAATTTAGCAGATGATGCTATGAAAATATTCCCAATACATTATAGCTCTCTTCCCCAACCTAGTTCTAAATTAATGGGGTATAGCCAAGAGAATCAGTCAGTGGGACGCAAAATACCAGTTCCATCACTGATAAAGGCCTAGACTATGGCTTAGTTACAGGACAAGAAGGAGGTATCTAGTACGGAATCCCATATTGGACACTCACCCTCATTGTCAGGTCACAATGGAACACTTACTGTTTAACTCACTGGATAAAGAATTGTCTTTACCATCAAATTTAGGAGAGATCAGTATACTTATTCTGTGCACCTTGATTTTTCAAAAGGGGGAGAGAAAAGTTCAAAGGTCTTAACCCCAAATTTACTAAAGAGAAAACTCATTATTTGTGGAACACTTACTGTTTAACTCACTGGATAAGAATTGCCTTTACCATCAAATTTAGGAGAGATCAGTATACTTATTCTGTGCACCTCGATTTTTCAAAAGGGGGAGAGAAAAGTTCAAAGGTCTTAACCCCAAATTTACTAAAGAGAAAACTCATTCTTCTTCAACCCAGATGAATTGAATAAAGGAAGGTTGAGAGCTCCCAAAAGCCAAAAGAAGGTGTTTTTCTCTTTTTGATACATTATTTTCTTAACTCACTTTATTGAATGAATAATAATTTTGTTTTTGACCCGTGTCTTGAAATAACATATCCTAAAATATATGATAATTATATGTCCATTGTTGCCAAAAAATTATGGAAGGAAATATGCAATCATTAACTTCATAAGCCTCTCCAGACACTTACACAATACTGAAAAGAGGAAACGGTATGGTATTTTGAGGGGTATAAAAGGAACAATATGATACTTCCTTCAGGGAAAATGAAAAGCTATTTTAGAAACACAAGGGTCAAAAATGCTAAGCTACCAGTTATTAAAAATTATTTATCACTTGAACTTTTGGTAGGAAAATCCACTTCCTGTAGAGATATAAGAATTTCAATCACAGAACTAATGTCCTGAGAATTTGTTTTATTTACTCTAAAATCTCAGAAGACTGGGCTCATTTTAAAAGTTTTTAAGTCAGGATAAACTGTATCAGATTGCTTCTTTTAGATAAAATACAGAGATATTTTATTTTTTGGTCACATGTTGAAACTTAACTAGTAAGTTACCAACTTATATTTTAGCCAAACTCTAGTTCAAGTTGGTTTTAGAAATGGCAGAGGAACCAGAGATCAAATTGCCAACATCTGCTGGATCATCGAAAAAGCAAGAGAGTTCCAGAAAAAACATCTATTCCTGCTTTATTGACTATGCCAAGTCATTTGACTGTGTGGATCACAATAAACTGGAAAATTCTGAAAGAGATGGGAATACTAGACCACTTGACCTGCCTCTTGAGAAACCTATATGCAGGTGAGGAAGCAACAGTTAGAACTGGACATGGAACAACAGACTGGTTCCAAATAGGAAAAGGAGTATGTCAAGGCTGTATCTTGTCACCCTGCTTATTTAACTTCTATGCAGAGTACATCATGAGAAACGCTGGGCTGGAAGGAGCACAAGCTGGAATCAAGATTGCCGGGAGAAATATCAATAACCTCAGATANAACAGTTAGAACTGGACATGGAACAACAGACTGGTTCCAAATAGGAAAAGGAGTATGTCAAGGCTGTGTATTGTCACCCTGCTTATTTAACTTCTATGCAGACTACATCATGAGAAACGCTGGGCTGGAAGAACCACGAGCTGGAATCAAGATTGCTGGAAGACATATCAATAACCTCAGATATGCAGATGACCACCCTTATGGCAGAAAGTGAAGAGGAACTAAAAAGCCTATTCATGAAAGTGAAAGTGGAGAGTGAAAAAGTTGGCTTAAAGCTCAACAATCAGAAAACGAAGATCATGGCATCTGGTCCCATCACTTTATGGGAAATAGATGGTGAAAGGGTGGAAACAGTATCAGACTTTATTTTTTTGGGTTCCAAGATCACTGCAGATGGTGACTGCAGCAATGAAATTAAAGGACACTTACTCCTTGGAAGGAAAGTTATGACCAACCTAGATAGCATATTGAAAGCAGAGACATTACTTTGCCAACAAAGATCCACCTAGTCAAGGCTATGATTTTTCCAGTGGTCATGTATGGATGTGAGAGTTGGACTGTGAAGAAGGCTGAGAGCCGAAGAATTGATGCTTTTGAACTGTGGTGTTGGAGAAGACTCTTGAGAGTCCCTTGGACTGCAAGGAGATCCAACCAGTCCATTCTGAAGGAGATCAACCCTGGGATTTCTTTGGAAGGAATGATGCTAAAGCTGAAACTCCAGTACTTTGGCCACCTCATGAGAAGAGTTGACTCATTGGAAAAGACTCTGATGCTGGGAGGGATTGTGGGCAGGAAGAGAAGGGGATGACCTAGGATGAGATGGCTGGATGGCATCACGGACTCGATGGCATCACGGACTCGGTGGATGGAGTTCTGAGTGAACTCCGGGATTTGGTGATGAACCAGGAGGCCTGGCATGCTGCGATTCATGGGGTCGCAAAGAGTCGGACACGACTGAGCAACTGAACTGAACTGAAACTCCACATAGTGAGCACTAATAACTACAATGTAACTCATGACCCAGTGTATGTGTATCTTTCTGTCTCTCTATATATACAATCTTTCCCTCTATTTAACCATCTCTACATTTACATATGAATCCATCTATCATTTACATAGATTAACTCCATAAACAGGTCATTTATAGATAAGTCCCTCTTGTTCTTTGTGTTTCAATATTTTCTTAAAATTTTCTGTAATTCATGACTTAAACTGCTTAAATTTCCATCTTTACAGTTATGCCATATTGTTGAAGCTAACATATAGTTTTCATACAGCTTGAGGTATATTCACTTACTTAGGTGCTCAGATGTGTCTGACTTTTTGTGGCCTCATGGACTGTAGCCCACCAGGCTCCCCTCTCCATGAGGATTCTCCAGGCAAGAATAGAGGAGTCAGTTGCCATTTCCTCCTCCAGGTATATTCACTTAATACAGTCATATAACATCCCTGGATCAAGAAACTGAATTTTACAACATCCTGGAAATTTCCTATGTCATCAAGATTAAATCTAATCTTGTTTAGTATATCTGTTTTCATTGTTCTATTCCTGAAACAATAATGATATAGGCATATTTTTCTTTAATTCAGTCACTCAGTCATGTCTGACTCTTTGTGACCCCATGGATGCAGCAACAACAGGGGTCCCTGTGCATCACCAACTCCTGGAGTTTACTCAAATTCATATCCATTCAGTCAGTGATACCATCCAACCATCTCATTCTCTGTCATCCCCTTCTCCTGCCTTCAATCTTTCCCAACTTCAGGGTCTTTTCAAATGAGTCAGCTCTTTGCATCAGGTGGCCAAAGTATTAGAGTTTCAGCTTCAACATCAGTACTTCCAATGAACACTCAGGACTTATCTCCTTTAGGATGGGCTGGTTGGATCTCCGTGAAGTCAAAGGGGCTCTCAACTCTTTGGCGCTCACCTTTCTTTGTAGTCCAACTCTCACATCCATGCATGACCACTGTAAAAACCATAGCCCTTGACTAGATGGACCTATGTTGGCAAAGGAATGTCTCTGCTTTTTAATCTGTTATCTAGGTTGGTCATAACTTTCAAGGAGTAAGTGTCTTTTAATTTCATAGCTGCAGTCACCATCTGCAGTGATTTTCGAGCCCCCAAAAATAAAGTCAATCACTGTTTCCATTGTTCCCCATCTATCTGCCATGAAGTGATGAGACCAGATGCCATGATCTTAGTTTTCTGAATGATGAGCTTGATAAGCCAACCTTTTCACTCTCCTCTTTCATTTTCATCAAGAGGCTCTTTAGTTCTTCTTCATTCTACCATAAGGATGGTGTCATATGCATATCTGAGGTTATTGATATTTCTCTCGGCAATCTTGATTTCAGCTTGTGCTTCCTCCAGCCCAGCGTTTGTCATGATGTCCTCTGCATAGAAGTTAAATAAGCAGGGTGACAATATACAGCCTTGACGTACTCCTTTTCCTATTTGGAACCAGTCTATTGTTCCTTGTCCACTTCTAACTGTTGCTTCCTAACCTGCCTACAGATTTCTCAAGAGGCAGGTCAGGTGGTCTGGTATTACCAATCTCTTTCAGAATTTTCCAGAGTTTATTGTGATCCACATCATCAAAGGCTTTGGCATAGTCAATAAATCAGAAGTAGATGTTTTTCTTGAATTCTCTTGCTTTTTCAATGATCCAGTGGATGTTGGCAATTTGATCTCTGGTTCCTCTGCCTTTTCTAAAACCAACTTGAACATCTGGAAGTTCACGGTTCACATATTGCTGAAGGCTGGTTTGGAGAATTTTGAGCATTACTTTACTAGCATGTGAAATGAGTGCAATTGTGAGGTAGTTTGAACATTCTTTGGCATTGCCTTTATTTGGGATTGGAATGAAAACTGACCTGTTCCAGTCCTGTGGTTACTGCTGAGTTTTCCATATTTGGTGGCATACTGAGCACAGCACTTTCACAGCATCATCTTTCAGGATTTGAAACAGCTCAACTGAAATTCCATCACCTCCACTAGCTTTGTTCGTAATGATGCTTCCTAAGGCCCACTTGACTTCACATTCCAGGATGTCTGGCTCTAGGTGAGTGATCACACCATCGTGATTATCTTGGTCATTAAGATCTTTTTTGTACAGTTCATCTGAGTATTCTTGCCACCTCTTCTTAATATCTTCTGCTTCTGTTAGATCCCTACATTTTCTGTCCTTTATCAAGCCCATCTTTGCATGAAATGTTCCCTTGGTATCTCTAATTTTCTTGAAGAGATCTCTAGTATTTCTCATTCTGTTGTTTTCCTCTATTTCTTTGCACTGATCACTGAGGAAGGCTTTCTTATCTCTCCTTGCTATTCTTTGAAACTCTCCATTCAAATGGGTATATCTTTCCTTTTCTCCTTTTCTTTTTGCTTCTCGTCTTTTCACAGCTATTTGTAAAGCCTCCTCAGACAGACATTTTGCTTTTTCCATTTCTTTTTCTTGGGGATGGTCTTGCTCCCTGTCTCCTGTACAATGTTATGAGCTCTGTCCATAGTTAATCACGCACTCTGTCTATCAGATCTAACCCCTTAAATCTATTTCTCACTTCCACTGTATAATCATAAAGGATTTGATTTAGGTCATACCTGAATGGACTAGTGGTTTTCCCCACTTTCTTCAATTTCAGTCTGAATTTGGCCACAGGGTGTTCATGATCTGAGCCATAGTCAGCTCCAGGTCTTGTTTTTGCTGGCTGCATAGAGCTTCTCCATCTTTGACTGCAAAGAATACAGTCAATCAGTTTTTGGTGTTGGCTATCTGGTGATGTCCATGTGTAGAACATTCTCTTGTGTTTTTCAAAGAGGGTGTTTGCTATGACCGGTGCATTCTCTTGGCAAAACTCTATTAGCTTTTGCCCTGCTTCATTCTGTACTCTAAGGTGAAGTTTGCCTGTTATTCCAGGTGTTTCTCGACTTCCTACTTTTTCACTCCAGCCCAATATAATGAAAAGGACATATTTTTTGGTTTTAGTCTAAAATGTCTTGTAGGTCTTCATAGAATCATTCAACTTCAGCTTCTTCAGTTTTACTGGTCAGGGCATAGACTTGGATTACCATGATATTGAATGGTTTGCCTTGGAAACGAACAGAGATCATTCTGTCATTTTTGAGATTTCGTCCTTTTTTCTTATGTTTATACAATTTCATCCACTCTGACCCTACACCTCTGGTTACTATCAAGCTGTGGTTGGGCTTGTTTTGCCTTTAAGATTGCTCATATAAAAGAAGTAAAACTATTTTGTCTTCTTCTGTCTGGTTTATTTCACCTTACATAGTATGCTTGAGGTCCATCTGTGTGGTCTCAAAATGGCAAGACTTCATTCATTTTTAAGGTGAAATACTATCCCATTATATACACAGACACACACACATATAAGTGTGTGTGTGTATACATAGACACAGCCTGTCTTATTTATCAATATATTCATCAGTGGACATCTTCCCAACAGTTGTTATTTCTTCCTTTTGTGATAACACACATTCTAACAACTGGTATCTCATTGTGCTTTTGATTAGCATTTTCCTGATGATTAGTGATGTTGAGGATCTTTTCATGCTTCCTGGCTATCTCTGTGTTCTCTTTAGAAAAATATCTATGCAAATCTTCTGATCATTTTTCAGTCAGGTTGTTTGGTTGCTGCAATTTAATTGTATGAGTTCTTTATTTTGCATATTAGTCTATTGTCAGATTTATGATATGATTTACAAATATTATTTTCCTAATTCTGTGGGTTACCTTTCTATTTTGTTAATGGTTTTCTTTGCTGTGCAGAAGCTTTCTAATATGAGATAGTCTCACTTACTTAGTCTTTGTGTCTGTTTTTATGAAAATATCATAATTTTAATTACTATAGCTTTGTAATGTAATCTGAAATGAGAGCATGGTGTCCTCAACAACGAATAACACGTGATGTCATGTCCAACTCTTTGCAACCCATGGACTGTGTAGCTCACCAGGCCCTCCTCTGTTCACGGGATTCCTCAGCAAGAACACTGGAGTGGGTAGCCATTCCCTTCTCTGGGGCATCTTCCCAACTCAGGTATTGAACTCAGGTCCCCTGCATTGCAGGCTGATTCTTTACTGTCTGAGCCACCAGGAAAGCCCAGCTTTGTTATTCTTGGTGTCTCCAGCTTTGTTATTCTTTCTCAGTTTTATCTTTGCTACTTAGGTTCTTTGTGGTTCTGTAAAACTTTTAGAATTATCTATTGTCTTTCTGTGAAAAGAATGCCTTTGGAAATTTTAAAGAGATTGCATTGAATCTGTAGATTGCTTTGGGAAGTATGGATATTTTGGCAGTATTGATTCTTCCAATGCATAACCATGGAATATCTCTTTATTTGAATTGTCTTCAGTTTATATCATTAATGCCTTACAGTTTTCAGTATACACTTATTTTTAACCACCTTGGTTAAATTTCTCCACAGATACTCTATTATTTTGACAAAATTTTAAATGGTTTATTTTCTTGAATTCTCTTTATGATAGTTTATTATTAGTGTATAGAAACTCAACAGATATTTGTGTATTGTATTTGTATCCTGTATCTTTACTGAATTCACTGATTAGCTATAATAGTTTTTTTTTTTTAAGGAGTCTTTAGGATTTTCTATATATAATATGTTATCTATAAATACAGTTTTATTTATTCTTTTCCAATTTAGATGTATTTTATTTATTTTTGTTGCATAATTGCTCTGGTAAGGTCTTCCAATGTTATCTTGAATAAAAGTGACAAGAATGGGCATTTTTATCCTGTTTCTGATCTTAGAGGAAAAGCCTTCAGCTTTCTATTGTTGACTATGATGGATGTTAGCTGTAGACTTGTCATATATGACCTTTATTGTTTGGAGGTATATGCTTTGTTGAGAGTTTTTACCATAAATGGATGTTGAATTTTATCAAATGCTTTCTCTGCATGTATCGAGGTGATCATATCACTGTTATATTTCATTTTGTTAGTATGGTATATCACACTGACTGATGTGTGGATGTTGAACCGTTCTTACACTCGCTGAATAAATCCTAGTTGATGCTTTTGAACTGTGGTGTTGGAGAAGACTCTTGAGAGTCCCTTGGACTGCAAGGAGATCCAACCAGTCCATCCTAAATGAGATCAGTCCTGGGTGTCCATTGGAGGGACTGATGCTAAAGCTGAAACTCCAATACTTTGGCCACCTCATGTGAAGAGTTGACTCATTGGAAAAGACCCTGAAGCTGGGAGGGATTGGGGGCAGGAGGAGAAGGGGACAACAGAGGATGAGATGGCTGGATGGCATCACTGACTCGATGGACATGAGTTTGAGTGAACTCTGGGATTTGGTGATGGACAGGGAGGCCTGGCATGCTGTGATTCACGGAGTCACAAAGAATCGGACATGACTGAGCAACTGGACTGAACTGAATCATGGTTCATGATATTCTTACTCTATTGTTGAATTTAGTTTGCTAATATTTTGTTGAAGATTTTGTATGTATGTAGAGAAATGTTTCCTTTTGATTTTTCTGTCTGGATAATCTACCCACTGATGAAAGTGGAGTATTAAATCTTATACTATTTTGTATTTCTGTCTATTTCTCACTTTAGAACTACTAATATTTGCATTATATATTTGAGTTTTTTTGTTGAGTGCATATGTATATACAAATTTTATATCATCTTGTTAGATTGCCCACTTTATTATTATTATGTAGTGTTCATCTTTTTTGCAGTCTTTGTTTAAAGTCTGTTTTGTCTGATATGAGTTCAGCAACTTCAGCTTTCTTTTGGTTTCCATTTGGAATATTTTTTTCTATTCCTTAACTTTCAGTCATCTGTGTCATTATATCTCAGGTGAATGTCTTGTGTGCCTTTTGGCTAAATATTGCAGTTATTAACCCACTACTTTTACCATATATTTGCCTACCAATATGACTTATTCTTTCATGTACTTTCTTGTTATCAATTAATATCCCATATTTCCAACCCAATGAAGTCCCCTTAGCAGTTCTTGTAAGGTCATTTGAGGGGTGAGAAGGAGATCCAACCAGTCCATTCTGAAGGAGATCAACCCTGGGATTTCTTTGGAAGAAATGATGCTAAAGCTGAAACTCCAGCACTTTGGCCACCTCATGCGAAGAGTTGACTCATTGGAAAAGACTCTGATGCTGGGAGGGATTGGGGGCAGGAGGAGAAGGGAACGACCAAGGATGAGATGGCTGGATGGCATCACGGACTCGATGGTCGTGAGTCTGAGTGAACTCCAAGATATGGTAATGAACAGGGAGGCCTGGCGTGCTGCGATTCATGGGGTCACAAAGAGTTGGCCATGACTGAGCAACTGAACTGAACTTCTTTAGGGGCTTCGCTTGTCTGAAAAACTTTTATCTCTTCTTCAATTCTGAATTATTAGTTTGCTGGGTATTCTTGGTTGGAGGTGTTTTCTGTCAGCACTTTGAACATATTGTGCCACTCCTTTTGGAGAAGTTTTGCTAAACTCTACAAAGTTTTACTAAAGAAAAAAAAAAATCTGGCTAATTTATGAATATTCACTTCTACACAAGTTGTATTTCTTTTGCTGCTTTTAATATTCTGTCCTTGCCTTTACCTTTTAACCTTTTAATTATGTTTGTTGATCTGGATCTTTTGGGGCTCATCTTTTTAGAACTGTTTGGGTTTTCTGGATCTGGAAGTCTCTTTCCTTCTCTGAAAATTTTCAGCCATTGTTTCTGAAAATAAAATTTCTACAACTTTCTCTCTCTCTTCTCATTCTAGAACCCTAAAATGCAAATCATAGTCTGTCTAAAGTTGTCTCATAAGTTCCTTAAGTTATCTTCACTTGTTTTCATTCTTTTTTCTTTTTGCTGCTCTGGTAGGATGAGTTCTACTTCCTTGACTTTTCGTTGACTGATCCTTTCTTCTGCTCCCCACTGAAGGCAAAAAGATTCAGGGAAATGTTTCACAATGGGCCCAAAATTTTGGGTGAGATCTGGAAGTGTCTTATATCAAATATGCCTATATTTCCTTAGTCAGAATTCTATTATACAGTCCCTAACCTAACTGCAAGAAAGATTTGGAAGGTCAGACTTCTGAGTTCCCAAGGAGGTAGTGGTTTGAATACATCTTATTATCTTTGATCTGGGTTTCCCAGGTGGTGCTGGTGGTAAAGAACCTGGCTGCCAATGCAGCTTAGATGTACATGATGCTGGTTCCATCCCCGGGTGGGAAATATTCCCTGGAGAAGGGAATGACAGTCCATTCCAGTATTCTTGCCTGTAGAATCCCATGGACAGAGGAGCTTGGTGGGCTACAGTCCATAGGGTGGCAGAGTCGGACATGACTGAAGTGACTTAGCACTGCACAGCACTTTGTATATAAGTTAAATAAGCAGAGTGACAATATACTGCCTTGAAGTACATACTACTTTATTATCCTTGATAGAGCATTTTGGTTACCAGATCATTTTATTCTACCTTCACACAGAACATTCTCACCCCTTCCTGAGAGAGAAAATATAAGATCCTAACTGGAAAATTATTATTGTTCAGAGTCCATGTCTCTAGGTGCCACCAGGTCTAGATACAACTCCTTTTAGTTGGCAGTCATACACATTTAAAGGGCAAATTTTCTTCCCCTCTCCAGCAAAAATATCCAGAATGCAGTGATGGAACTGGCACAGGAAATACAGAATAATCACCCCCACTTGGAAAGACAAAGGATGGGAGGCATACAACATCAACTGGAAATCAACAATGTAAATCCCATAAGGAAGAGATTTAAAGAAAGCTCGCAGATGCACACACTGGGGATGAGGAATTACCTTGATTAAGCTCGGATTCTGCTCACAGAAGGAGACCATTGTTCACTGTTCTTTGTGAACCCTGGTTCTGATCTCTGAGAACTTGTTCATTATTCTCTTTGGGCATATCTGAACTGGGGAATGCAGACCACATACTACTTCAGGGATCTGTAACGAGCCTTTCCTCTCTGAAAATAAGGTCAGGGCCCAAGGCTCTAAAATTCTGGAAGATTTATTCTTTTCTGGGTTAACTAATGGTTTCTTTGGTAAATCTGAAAAAAACTTAACTACTGGTTCATTTGTTTCTGCCATCTAAAATTCCTTTCTGTATAAAGATGTCAAGAGCATTTTATTTATTTCTTTGTGGCCCTGTGGCTCTCATTTTCTTATGCTTCATCAAGTCTGCTGTCGAACCCCTCTAATTTTTTTTTTAAGTTGTTATTGTATTATTAAATTCTTCAGCTCTGTGACTTTTGTTTGGTATTTTCTTATGTTTTCCATCTCTTTGTCAAAGTTCTCACTATTTTCATCCATTCTTGCCCCTTCTTAGGTGAGCATCTTTATGACCATCATTTTGAATTCTTTTTTGAGATAAATAACTTATCTCCATTTCACTGATGTACTTTCCCTGAGGTTTTATCTTGTTCTTTCTTTTGCAACATATGTTTCTTCATTTTTTTTTGGCTTTCTGTATTGGTTTCTATACAGTTGATAAAGCAGCCACTTCTCCAGTCTTGAAGGTGTGGCCTTTATGTAGCTAATAAACCTACCTAAGGCCCTATCAGCCCTTTGCTCAACCCTGCCCCAGCTCTTTTCTTTCTCTCAAAACTTTTCTTGTCCAAACAGTCTAGTTATATTTTTAGCCCCTGGTAGTTAAGGATGTGACAAGTCCTGTCATTGTCCTTAAGAGGAGGATCTTAGTACCTAGATTAGGCTGTGCTTCAAGCTGATTGGAGGCCAGAACCTAATCATAGCAGTTTATTGAAGCAGACAAATATGGACAATCCTGTGGGACTGCAAGCATAAGCCCTAATGGCCTCGAGAGCCAGGCTATCTGGTAGTATCCCCTGGGTGGCAGTCACAAAAACTGGGGCTCCACATGCCTGTATTAGCTCTTTTCTGAGAGAGATCAATGAGCAGGGGCAAAGCAGAAGGAGAGTGCACAGACAGCACTTACCTCTGAGGTCTCTAGAAAGAATTTCAGTCAGCCCCTAAAGGCATACTTTTTAGGAGCTTGCCCCTTATGCCACAGCCATAATGATTAGCTAATAGACATCCTTCACAGAAAGAGTTCCTCAAGCTGTTGCTTCTTACTGTGCCCTAGAGTTTAAGAACTTTTCCCTGTTGGTTATAATCCTGTGTTACCCACAACCACTGAACATCAGAGCCAGATGATATGATGCAAAGGGGCCCTCTGGCAGAAGACATAATAATTGGGGCAGATACTGTTTCTCTGGAACATAGAAAACTGACATCATGAAGATGGCGCCTCCCATTCTACATCCCAAGAGAGTATTCAGCAGGCTCCTGATATATGTAAGTTATATGGCTGCCCCTAGGACAATACTTGAATATAAGCAGGTGAGACTCCTTAAGTCAGGGCAAGACCAGCTGCCATGGAGTCATTTTTCAGATTGCTCCAGTCTTGTGGATCTCAGGACATGAGCCCCATTGGTTTTCAATGGTAGATGCTTTGGAGGGCTTATCTTGCAGATCCATGTCTTAAAAACTAAGGTGCCTGATGTGGGGCTCAAACTCTTCATGCCCCAGATATAAGTTCTGGGTTTTGAGTTTTTCCTGATTATGGGTAACAGTATCAGGAGTGAGGTTTGTGGTGAGACTGAGTCCCAGTATCCTCTACCCACTTTGATGAGGTTTTTTTCTTACTTGCCAGTCTTTAAGTTGTAGGAGCAAATTGTTCCATCTATAGATGGAACTGTGTGTAGACTGTGTGTCTATGGAAGGAGGTGAGTTTGGGATCTTCCAATGTCATTATCACTAGTATGTACTCTCTTGTGTCTAGCTTCTTTCACTCAGTATATTGATTGTGAGATTTATCCACTGTTTGTGTTGTGGATTTTCATCATTATTGCTGTGTGGTATCCTATTGTATGAATATGGCATGATATGTGCATGTTCTTTAGATGATGAACATCTAGGCAGTGTGCAAATTTGGTTATCACAGATAAGACTGGTGCGAACATTTTATTTTTTATTTATTTATTTATTTTTTAAGGTTTATTTATTTTTTTTAATTTTTACTTTATTTTACTTTACAATACCATATTGGTTTTGCCATACATTGACATGAATCCACCATGGGTGTATATGAGATCCCAATCCTGAATCCCCCTCCCACATCCCACCCCATTTCCTCTCTCTGGATCATCCCCGTGTACCAGCCCCGAGCATCCTGTATCCTGTATCGAACATAGGCTGGTGCTTCATTCTTACATGATAGTATACATGTTTCAATGCCATTCTCCCAAATCATCCCGCCCTCTCCCTCTCCCACAGAGTCCAAAAGTCCATTCTATACATCTGAGTCTCTTTTGCTGTCTCGCATACAGGGTCATCATTGCCATCTTTTTAAATTCCATATATATGTGTCAGTATACTGTATTGGTGTTTTTCTTTCTGGCTTACTTCACTCTGTATAATAGGTTCCAGTTTCATCCATCTCATTAGAACAGATTCAAATGAATTCTTTTTGATGGCTGAGTAATACTCCATTGTGTATATGTACCACAGCTTTCTTATCCATTCATCTGCTGATGGACATCTAG
>SJYT01064311.1:85518-95625 GCA_006410635.1 Cephalophus harveyi | reverse complement strand
CTCCACAGATACTCTATTATTTTGACAAAATTTTAAATGGTTTATTTTCTTGAATTCTCTTTATGATAGTTTATTATTAGTGTATAGAAACTCAACAGATATTTGTGTATTGTATTTGTATCCTGTATCTTTACTGAATTCACTGATTAGCTATAATAGTTTTTTTTTTTTAAGGAGTCTTTAGGATTTTCTATATATAATATGTTATCTATAAATACAGTTTTATTTATTCTTTTCCAATTTAGATGTATTTTATTTATTTTTGTTGCATAATTGCTCTGGTAAGGTCTTCCAATGTTATCTTGAATAAAAGTGACAAGAATGGGCATTTTTATCCTGTTTCTGATCTTAGAGGAAAAGCCTTCAGCTTTCTATTGTTGACTATGATGGATGTTAGCTGTAGACTTGTCATATATGACCTTTATTGTTTGGAGGTATATGCTTTGTTGAGAGTTTTTACCATAAATGGATGTTGAATTTTATCAAATGCTTTCTCTGCATGTATCGAGGTGATCATATCACTGTTATATTTCATTTTGTTAGTATGGTATATCACACTGACTGATGTGTGGATGTTGAACCGTTCTTACACTCGCTGAATAAATCCTAGTTGATGCTTTTGAACTGTGGTGTTGGAGAAGACTCTTGAGAGTCCCTTGGACTGCAAGGAGATCCAACCAGTCCATCCTAAATGAGATCAGTCCTGGGTGTCCATTGGAGGGACTGATGCTAAAGCTGAAACTCCAATACTTTGGCCACCTCATGTGAAGAGTTGACTCATTGGAAAAGACCCTGAAGCTGGGAGGGATTGGGGGCAGGAGGAGAAGGGGACAACAGAGGATGAGATGGCTGGATGGCATCACTGACTCGATGGACATGAGTTTGAGTGAACTCTGGGATTTGGTGATGGACAGGGAGGCCTGGCATGCTGTGATTCACGGAGTCACAAAGAATCGGACATGACTGAGCAACTGGACTGAACTGAATCATGGTTCATGATATTCTTACTCTATTGTTGAATTTAGTTTGCTAATATTTTGTTGAAGATTTTGTATGTATGTAGAGAAATGTTTCCTTTTGATTTTTCTGTCTGGATAATCTACCCACTGATGAAAGTGGAGTATTAAATCTTATACTATTTTGTATTTCTGTCTATTTCTCACTTTAGAACTACTAATATTTGCATTATATATTTAAGTGTTTATGTTGAGTGCATATGTATATACAAATTTTATATCATCTTGTTAGATTACCCACTTTATTATTATTATGTAGTGTTCATCTTTTTTACAGTCTTTGTTTAAAGTCTGTTTTGTCTGATATGAGTTCAGCAACTTCAGCTTTCTTTTGGTTTCCATTTGGAATATTTTTTTCTATTCCTTAACTTTCAGTCATTTGTGTCCTTACATCTCAGGTGAGTGTCTTGTGTGCCTTTTGGCTAAATATTGCAGTTATTAACCCACTACTTTTACCATGTATTTGCCTACCAATATGATTTATTCTTTCATGTATTTTCTTGTTATCAGTTAATATCCCATATTTCCAACCCAATGAAATCCCTTTAGCAGTTCTTGTAAGGTCATTTGAGGGGTGATGAACTTCTTTAGGGGCTTTGCTTGTCTGAAAAACTTTTATCTCTTCTTCAATTCTGAATTATTAGTTTGCTGGGTATTCTTGGTTGGAGGTGTTTTCTGTCAGCACTTTGAACATATTGTGCCACTCCTTTTGGAGAAGTTTTGCTAAACTCTACAAAGTTTTGCTAAAAAAAAAAAAATCTGGCTATTTTATGAAGATTCACTTCTACACAAGTTGTATTTCTCTTGCTGCTTTTAATATTCTGTCCTTGCCTTTACCTTTTAACCTTTTAATTATGTATGTTGATCTGGATCTTTTGGGGCTCATCTTTTTAGAACTGTTTGGGTTTTCTGGATCTGGAAGTCTCTTTCCTTCTCGAAATTTTTCAGCCATTGTTTCTGAAAATAAAATTTCTACAACTTTCTCTCTTCTCATTCTGGAACCCTAAAATGCAAATCATAGTCTGTCTAAAGTTGTCTCATAAGTTCGTTAAGTTATCTTCACTTGTTTTCATTCTTTTTTCTTTTTGCTGCTCTGGTCGGATGAGTTCTACTTCCTTGACTTTTAGTTGACTGATCCTTTCTTCTGCTCCCCACTGAAGGCAAAAAGATTCAGGGAAATGTTTCACAATGGGCCCAAAATTTTGGGTGAGATCTGGAAGTGTCTTATATCAAATATGCCTATATTTCCTTAGTCAGAATTCAATTATACAGTCCCTAACCTAACTGCAAGAAAGATTTAGAAGGTCAGACTTCTGAGTTCCCAAGGAGGTAGTGGTTTGAATACATCTTCTTATCTTTGATCTGGGTTTCCCAGGTGGTGCTAGTGGTAAAGAACCTGGCTGCCAATGCAGGTTCGATGTACGTGATGCTGGTTCCATCCCCGGGTGGGAATTATTCCCTGGAGAAGGGAATGACAGTCCATTCCAGTATTCTTGCCTGTAGAATCCCATGGACAGAGGAGCTTGGTGGGCTACAGTCCATAGGGTGGCAGAGTTGGACATGACTGAAGTGACTTAGCACAGCACTCTGCACAGCACTCTGCATATAAGTTAAATAAGCAGAGTGACAATATACAGCCTTGAAGTACGTACTACTCTATTATCCTTGATAGAGCATTTTGGTTACCAGATCATTTTATTCTACCTTCACACAGAACATTCTCACCCCTTACTGAGAGAGAAGATATAAGATCCTAACTGGGAACTTATTATTGTTCAGAGTCCATGTCTCTAGGTGCCACCAGGTCTAGATACAACTCCTTTTAGTCTGCAGTCATACACATTTAAAGGGCAAATTTTCTTCCCCTCTCCAGCAAAAATGCCCAGAATGCAGTGATGGAACTGGAACAGGATATACAGAATAATCACTCCCACTTGGAAAGACAAAGGATGGGAGGCATACAACATCAACTGGAAATCAACAATGTAAATCCCATAAGGAAGAGATTTAAAGAAAGCTCCCAGATGCACACACTGGGGATAAGGAATTACCTTGATTAAGCTCAGATTCTGCTCACAGAAGGAGCCCATTGTTCACTCTTTTTTGTGAACCCTGGTTCTGATCTCTGAGAACTTGTTCATTATTCTCTTTGGGCATATCTGAACTGGGGAATGCAGACCACATACTACTTCAGGGATCTGTAATGAGCCTTTCCTCTCTGAAAATAAGGTCGGGGCCCAAGGCTCTAAAATTCTGGAAGATTTATTCTTTTCTGGGTTAACTAATGGTTTCTTTGGTAAATCTGAAAAAAACTTAACTACTGGTTCATTTGTTTTTGCCACCTAAAATTCGTTTCTGTATAAAGATGTCAAGAGCATTTTATTTATTTCTTTGTGGCCCTTTGGCTCTCTCATTTTCTTATGCTTCATCAAGTCTGCTGTCGAACCCCTCTAATTTTTTTTTTTAAGTTGTTATTGTATTATTAAATTCTTCAGTTCTGTGACTTTTGTTTGGTATTTTGTTATGTTTTCCATCTCTTTGCCAAAGTTCTCACTATTTTCATCCATTCTTGCCCCTTCTTAGGTGAGCATCTTTATGACCATCATTTTGAATTCTTTTTTGAGGTAAATAACTTATTTCCATTTCACTGATGTACTTTCCCTGAGGTTTTATCTTGTTCTTTTTTTTGCAACATATTAGTGTGTTTCTTCATTTTTCTTGGCTTTCTGTATTGGTTTCTATACAGTAGATAAAGCAGCCGCTTCTCCAGTCTTGAAGGTGTGGCCTTTATGTAGCTAATAAACCTACCTAAGGCCCTGTCAGCTCTTTGTTCAACCCTGCCCCAGCTCTTTCCTTTCTCTCAAAACTTTGCTTGTCCAAACAGTCTGTTATATTTTTAGCCCCTGGTAGTTAAGGATGTGACAAGTCCTGTCATCATCCTTAAGGGGAGGATCTTAGTACCTAGATTAGGCTGTGCTTCAAGCTGATTGGAGGCCAGAACCTAATCATAGCAGTTTATTGAAGCAGACAAATACAGACAGTCCTGTGGGACTGCAAGCATAAGCCCTAATGGTCTCGAGAGCCAGGCCATCTGGTAGTATCCTCTGGGTGGCAGTCACAAAAACTGGGGCTCCACATGCCTGTATTAGCTCTTTTCTGAGAGAGATCAATGAGCAGGGGCAAAGCAGAAGGAGAGCGCACAGACAGCACTTACCTCTGAGGTCTTTAGAAAGAATTTCAGTCAGCCCCTAAAGGCATACTTTTTAGGAGCTTGCCCCTTATGCTACAGCCATAATGATTAGCTAATAGACATCCTTCACAGAAAGAGTTCCTCATTCTGTTGCCTCATACTGTGCCCTAGAGTTTAAGAACTTTTCCCTGTTGGTTATAATCCTGTGTTACCCACAACCACTGGACATCAGAGCCAGATGATATGATGCAAAGGGGCCCTCTGGCAGAAGACATAACAATTGGAGGAGATACTGTTTCTCTGGAACATAGAAAACTGACATCATGAAGATGGCGCCTCCCATTCTACATCCCAAGAGAGTATTCAGCAGGCTCCTGATATATGTAAGTTATATGCCTGCCCCTAGAACAATACTTGAATATAAGCAGGTGAGCCTCCTTAAGTCAGGGCAAGACCAGCTGCCATGGAGTCATTTTTCAGATTGCTCCAGTCTTGTGGATCTCAGGACATGAGCCCCATTGGTTTTCAATGGTAGACACTTTGGAGGGCTTATCTTGCAGATCCATGTCTTAAAAACTAAGGTGCCTGATGTGGGGCTCAAACTCTTCATGCCCCAGATATAAGTTCTGGGTTTTGAGTTTTTCCTGCTTATGGATCACAGTGTCAGGAGTGAGGTTTGTGGTGAGACTGAGTCCCAGTATCCTCTACCCACTTTGATGTGTTTTTTTTCTTACTTGCCCAGTTTGTAGTTGTTACTCAGCCAGTCTTTAGGTTGTAGGAGCAAATTGTTCCATCTATAGATGGAACTGTGTGTAGACTGTGTGTCTATGGAAGGAGGTGAGTCTGGGATCTTCCAATGTCACTGTCACTAGTATGTACTCTCTTGTGTCTAGCTTCTTTCACTCAGTATATTGATTGTGAGATTTATCCACTGTTTGTGTTGTGGATTTTCATCATTATTGCTGTGTGGTATCCTATTGTATGAATATGACATGATATGTTCATGTTCTTTAGATGATGAACATCTGGGCAGTGTGCAAATTTGGTTATCACAGATAAGACTGGTGCAAACATTTAATGTATATACTTTGGTAAATATGCTTGAGCATGTGTATTTTTTTTTTTTTTGCATATTTATATAGTGTGGGAATGCTAGGTCATAGAGTATTCCTATACTCAGTTTTAATACAATATTTTAATGTATATCAGACTATGGGTTTTATCTGCATAAAACTTTCAAATGTTTTCCATACTAACTTACATATATTATACTGTGAACTCTTTTCCATAATCCAAGTAACTCTGCCAAACCAACTCCTCTCTACTTCTGCAGCAGCCTCTCAAGCTGCACTTCTAGATGTGGGGCCTTTGTATATGGTCTTTCTTCTGATTTGGAGACTCGCTGCTCCTCTGACAGTCTTGCTCTTCAAAGGTGTAGCTCCTTCTCATCATTCAGATGTTCATTAAATGCTATCTCTTTAAAGAGATCACATCCTCCTTTTATACTACATAATTTTATCTGACTTCATAGCACTTGTGATGAGACTATAAACGTTTATATATGAAACTGCGTATTTTTTTTTGTTTGTTTCTATTCCCTACTAGACTGTATGCTCCACAAGGGAGGTGACCAGACTTATGCTGATGCCAGACCCATAGGAAGGGTTTATTATTTCTTTCCCACACCATCATAAATAGAGCTCAAAACTGAGCTTTAAAAAGCCACATCATTTTCTTTTCCTGTTTTAATACTATAAAAGTAAGCATAATAAAATGAACCCTAAAGATTTTTTGTTAAAATTATATGGGTTCAAGTTTTGGTTTTGCCAATTATTATGTTTTATGTTCTTATAAATGGTTGCATTGGTGAACTAATTCATTTACTCAATTTCTTCACCTGTAAAATATGAATGCACCCAGGATGCATTCTACCCAGGCTTTATGGAGTCATTAAAAATAACAAAAACTAGTATAAATCAGTTCCCATTCTCTATTACCCCCACAGTCAATGGTTCAAGAAAGTTTATACACGGTGTTTTTTAAAGTCTCTGTAGTATTTTGTGCACTATGCCCACTAATTACATGATGGGGAGTAGGGCCATTCTGCCCAAAGTACTTGACAGTCTGTTGTGAACTGGGCTAGAACCTCTAGCTTCATTTTTTCTTTTAGGTTCACCACATGTAGATAGTTGGACAGAGGAGCCTGGTGGGCTGCAGTCCATGGGGTCGCAGGGAATTGGACATGACTGAGCGACTTCACTTTCACTTTTCACTTACATGCATTGGAGAAGAAAATGGCAATCCACTCCAGTATTCTTGCCTGGAGAATCCCAGGGACAGAGGAGCCTAGTGGGCTGCTGTCTATGGGGTCGCACAGAGTCAGACACGACTGAAGTGACTTAGCAGCATGTAGATAGTTGGTCATGCTAACTGTGCCCTGATATACTAAAGATATTTTATTAGGTTTGGCTTGATTTATTCTCTTGGACTTGTATTAGATTTTTTGTTAACAATTCATTTATTTGTAATAAATGCGTGAAGTTGTTCTATAACCAATTATCACAAAAATTCAGTGATTTAAAACTTTTTTGTCATTCCCCCATATTTCCATGGAGCCTGTTTGTGAATCATCTGCAATCTTTACACCAGTCCCAGGAAAGCACCAGTATGCTTTCTGTCTTTTTAAATTTGTGTTCTTCAAACAGTGAAAAGTTCTCAAAAATGGAGCATAAATTATATATTCTTTTTCAATTGGCTTAGTTTATTTGGGACTTAGTCTATTTGGGACTTCCCTGGTAGCTCAGATGGTAAAGAGCCTGCCAGAAATGAGAGAGACACAGGTTCGGTTCCTGGGTCAGGAAGATTCCCTGGAGAAAGAAATGGCAACCCACTCCAGTAGTCTTGTCTGGAAAATCCCATTGATAGAGGAGCGTGATGGGCTACAGTCCATGGGGTAGCAGAGAGTTAGACATGACTGAGCAACTTTCACATAGTCTAGTTAGCAAAAGTATTTTCAGATATATTGATGTTGTAGGATGCATTGATATTTTATTTCAATATAGTATTCTATTATACATTCTACATCACGTTATATTTGCTTGTTCAGAAGCCGATGGGCACTTGTTTACCATTTGGGCTATTACAAATAATGCTGCTATGAAATCTGAGTGTAAGGCTTGCTAGGACATATGTTTATTGATGTTGTAGGATGCATTGATATTTTATTTCAATATAGTATTCTATTATACATTCTACATCACGTTATATTTGCTTGTTCAGAAGCCGATGGGCACTTGTTTACCATTTGGGCTATTACAAATAATGCTGCTATGAAATCTGAGTGTAAGGCTTGCTAGGACATATGTTTTCATTTCTCCTGGGCAGGTCCCTAAGAATGGAATTGCTTGGTAAGTTTGTGTTTAACTTGTAAAGAAATTGTTAGACTGTTCACCAAAAATATCTTTGAAGTGAAATGAAGTGAAATCACTCAGTCCTGTCCAACTTTTTGCAACCCCATGGACAGTGGCCTGCACC
Source organism: Cephalophus harveyi (assembly GCA_006410635.1). Taxonomy (NCBI): domain Eukaryota; kingdom Metazoa; phylum Chordata; class Mammalia; order Artiodactyla; family Bovidae; genus Cephalophus; species Cephalophus harveyi. The sequence continues at coordinate 87,885 of SJYT01064311.1, read as the reverse complement.
AGGCTCTTCCTTCCATGGGATTTTCTAGGCAAGAGTACTGGAGTGGGTTGCATTTTACATTTCAAGCAACAAAGTCTAAGAAATCCAATATCTACTCTCATTCACCAGCACTTGGTATCGTCTTTTTCACTTCCTTTGATGCAGGCCCATACTCTATTTTTCTCTGATTTATAAACCAAGTAACTTTTAGTTGTTCAGTATTTATGAGATAAAAATTTAATCAGTCAGGCCCAGTTTTATTTATTCAAATAGTACTTATAGTAATTATTCCAACTATTGACTCAAAATACCTCTCATATGAATCTGTAATGTAGCCTATCAGGCTTGGAAGATCTCTGAAAATGTTTTTAACTTTATTGTAGTTTTATTCTGGAAGTATCTTGTATTCTTCACTGTCATGAATATATTTCCTTTCTCTCTATAATCTTCTGAATTTCTTGCTAATAGTAAGGTGTCTTAAATGGGGTTCTCTAGAAGCAGACTCTGAGATGCCAATATATGCACAAATGATTTATGAATAATACATTCCAGGAAAAACTGGCTAATATCATGTAAGCAGGATTGGGAAGGGTAGGAGTCCAAGTAGGTGGTGATTTCAAGCAAAGTATCAGCCAGAGCCTACTGCGGAGCTCTATTATGAGTTAACTAAGTAGGGTTAGTTCCAAATTCAGCCTTTTACATTCCCTCATTGACTAAGGGTCACCATTGAGGGCTGGAAGTCATAAACCANTCCAAGTAGGTGGTGATTTCAAGCAAAGTATCAGCCAGAGCCTACTGTGGAGCTCTATTATGAGTTAACTAAGTAGGGTTAGTTCCAAATTCAGCCTTTTACATTCCCTCATTGACTAAGGGTCACCATTGAGGGCTGGAAGTCATAAACCAGTGACTCCCAACCTTTTTGTCACCTGGGACTGGTTTCTAGGGAGACAATTTGTTCGTGGACTGGGAAGAGGGAGGATGGTTTGGGGATAATTCAAGCACATTATATATTTTTTGCACTTAATTTCTATTATTATTACATCAGTTCCACCTCAGATCATCAGGCATTAGACCGTGAGGTTTGGGAACTCCTGCCATGACCTGATCTCTGTATTAAGAAGTAAAGCAGGTCCAGTGGCCAAGGACAGTCGTCCAAATACTGTATTGGACAGTGGGTACAAGAAGAAAATACATGCAGAACTGGGGTGTGAACCCACAGATAACAACAACAACAAAAAAAATCCAGAAGTCTGGGTGGGATGTTGACAATGCCCACGATGTTAGATTTTCATGCTTTGCACTATTATTAGAAATTCTTACTATCTTCTGTAATTTAATCATCTTAAAATTGTGCTGGCTTTAACTGTCTTCCAGGAACCTAATGAGGCATTTCATGCATAGTATTTATATTTTAATGAAAAGTATTTTGATAATTTAAGTATTCAAAAAATATAACATTTCATTATGCATAGAGAATTGCTAAAAAATGGAAGAAATTGAATATAAACACTAGTATTGAATAGGAGATGATTTGTATACTGTCCTTCTGAAATCTAAAACCCAGATACTTTCTAAAATTATGAAGCATATTGGAGAATTTATATTACATAATTTATTGCATGCCTTTCAAAGTAGGAAACAAAACAATGCAAGTTCTGTGTTGTCCTCCTATTAGAAGAGCTAGATCAATATTTACAAATTAAAGCATGAGGTACAAAAAAGGCTCATAAATATTACAAAGGCTCTTCAGTTCAGTTCATTTCAGTTGCTCAGTTGTATGCGACTCTTTGCGACCCCATGAATCGCAGCACACCAGGCCTCCCGGTCCATCACCATCTCCCAGAGTTCACTCGGACTCACGTCCATTGAGTCAGTGATGCCATCCAGCCATCTCATACTATGTCACACCCTTCTCCTCCTGCCCTCAATCCCTCCCAGCATCAGAGTCTTTTCCAATGAGTCAACTCTTCGCCTGAGGTGGCCAAAGTACTGGAACTTCAGCTTCAGCATCATTCCCTCCAGAGAAATCCCAGGGCTGATCTCCTTCAGAATGGACTGGTTGGATCTCCTTGCAGTCCAAGGGACTCTCAAGAGTCTTCTTCAATACCACAGTCCAAAAGCATCAATTCTTCGGTGTTCAGCTTTCTTCACAGTCCAACTCTCACATCCATACATGACCACAGGAAAAACCATAGCCTTTACTAGACGGACCTTTGCTGGCAAAGTAATGTCTCTGCATTTGAATATGCTATCTAGGTTGGTCATAACTTTCCTTCTAAGGAGTAAGCATCTTTTAATTTCATGGCTGCAGTCACCATCTGCAGTGATTTTGGAGCCCAAAAAAATAAAGTCTGACACTGTTTCCTCTGTTTCCCCATCTATTTCCCA
>SJYT01064311.1:27050-83709 GCA_006410635.1 Cephalophus harveyi | reverse complement strand
GACTGCAGCCTTCCAGGCTCCTCCATCCATGGGATTTTCCAGGCAAGAACACTGGAGTGGGGTGCCATTGTCTTCTCTGCCAAGGTGCCACTGCTGCTGCTGCTAAGTCACTTCAGTCGTGTCCGACTCTGTGCGACCCCAGAGATGGCAGCCCACCAGGCTCCCCCATCCCCAGGATTCTCCAGGCAAGAACACTGTAGTGGGTTGCCATTTCCTTCTCCAAGGAGCCACTAGAAGACACTAAATATACAGTACTTAGAATTGCATAACAAGGAACATCACGTGTCCTTGGTCTTTACCAGTGCCTAGAAGGACAAATGGAGAAGGCAATGGCGCCCCACTCCAGTACTCTTGCCTGGAAACTCCCATGGATGGAGGAGCCTGGTAGGCTACAGTTCATGGGGTCGCTGAGGGTCGGACACGACTGAGCGACTTCACTTTCACTTTTCACTTTCATGCATTGGAGAAGGAAATGGCAACCCACTCCAGTGTTCTTGTCTGGAGAATCCCAGGAATGGCGGAGCCCAATGGGCTGCCATCTGTGGGGTCGCACAGAGTCAGACAAGACTGAAGCGACTTAGCAGCAGCAGCAGCCAAAAGACTCCATATGTCAGACAAAACCAAAAGTGATTAACAAGTTAGATAACATAGCTAAACATAGGTCTAAAATCAAGAACTCTTTATAGTTTTTAGGTCTTTAATCCATTTTATTTTTGTATATGGTGTAAGAAAATGATCCTATTTCACTCTTTTACATGTACCTGACCAATTTTCATAACACTACTTATAGACGATAAGTTCTTTTCTAACCTTATATTCTTACCTGTTGATTGGGCATAAATGTGTGGATTTCTTTCTGGGTCTCAGTACTGTTTCCTTGGTCTATGTGTCTCTTTTTGTTCCGGTTCCAGGCTGTTTTGATTACTATAGGTTTGTAGTATAGTCTGAAACCAGGGAGCATGATAATTTGAGTTTTGTACTTTGAGATTGCTTTGGCAACTTGAAGTCTTTTGTGGTTCTATATACATTTTAGGATTATTTGGTCTAATTTGTTGAAAAGTATCATGCCTATTGCATCAAATATGTAGACTTCTTTGTGCAGTATGGACATTTTAGCAATATTAATTCTTCCAATCCAATAACAGAATATCTTTACATTTCTCTGTATCATCTGCAGTTTCTTTCATCAATGTTTATCATTTCCATTTTCAGTTTTATAGGTTTTTCTCCTTGGTTCAGCTTATTCCTAGGTATTTTATTCTTTTTGATCCAATTTTAAATATGATGTTTTGTTTTCTAGTTCTGATACCTCATTATTACTGTGTGAAAAGTAATAGATTTCTATGTAATTTGTATTCTGTAACTTTATTGAGTTATTTTATTTGACTAGTTGATAGAGAATTTAGGGTTTTCCACATACAGAATTATGCCATCTGCAAATAATGAGAATTTTACTCCTTTCCTTTCAGATTGGATGTTTTTTCTTTCTTTTTATTGTCTGATTGCTATGGTTTGGGCTTCCAATACAACATTAAATAGAAGTGGCAAGAGTGAGCATCCTTGTCTCATTCCTGATTTTAGGAGAAAGGCTTTCAACTTTTCACCATTAAATATGATGTTATTGGTGGGTTTGTAATAAATAGTCTTTATTATGTTAAGACATGTTCCTTCTATGCCTGTTCTTTCTATACCAGCTTTGATGAGTTTATCACAACTGGGTGTTGAACTTTCTAAAATGCCTTTTCTTTGTCCATTGAGATGATCATGAGATTTTTATCTCTTCTTTTGTTAATGTGGTGTATGCCATTGATTGATTTTTCAAGTGTTGAACCATCCTTGTGATCCTGGGCAAGCTCCACTTGATCATGGTTGTAGGTATCCTTTTTACATATCATTGAATTCAATTTTGCTGCGATATTTTGTGTTTATATTCATTAGATATGTTTGCCTGTAATTTTCTCTCTTTTGTAGTGCCTTTCTTTGGTTTTAATATCAGAGTAACTGTGACCTTATGGAATTATTTTGGAAGTATCTTGTTCTTTTTAATTATTTGTAATAGTTTGAGATCGACTAGTATTGATTTACGATATCAGTACTGGACTTTTGTTTATGAGGTTTTATTTTTCTTTAATTACAAATTCAATTTCTACTGTTCTCTTCTGAGTCCTTTAGATGGTAATTCATCTTGTTTGTATGACATTTTTCTTGTTTCGTGAGCTAGGCCTTTATCACCATAAGCTTCCTTCTTAGAACTACTTTTGCTGTATCATACGGATTTTGGAAAGTTTTATTTCCATTTTCATTTATCTCAATATATTTTCTGACTTCTTCAATAAATTCTTCATTGATTGATTGGTTTCTTAGTAGCATATTGTTTAGTTTCCATGTGTATGTTCTTTCCCCATTTTTCTGCCTGTAATTGATTTTATTTGATAACATTTTGGTCAGAAAGAATGCTTGATTTAATTTCTATCTGCTTCAATTTGTTAAGCCTTGTATTTGGTCAACATGTTATCCACCCCCATCAACATTCAGTATGTGTCTTTAGCTCTGATGTCTCTGTAAGCAGCATATAGATGGGTTCTGCTTTTTTTTTTCCCCAGTAAGCCACATTTTATCCATTGAGAAAAAGTTAAGTCCACCAACATTTAAAGTGATTATTATCACTTTAGGTGATAGGTCTGTACTTATTATCATTATTTTACCTGGTTATTTTTTGTAGTTCTCCACTGAAGTGACTTAGCAGCAGCAGCCACTTTTAAAATTCTTTATTTCTTTTGGTTGATAATTTTTATGTATCATATTTGTGTTTCTTACTATAGTATTGTGTATCTATTGCAGATTTTCAATTTGTGGTTACCATGGGATTAGTATATGTTGATCTACAACTATGTGTTTAAATCAGGCAGTCTTGAAGTTCAAACACATTTGAAAAGATCTACATTTTTAATTCCCACCCCACACATTTTGTATTCTTAATATCCTCATTAAATCCCTTTACTGATTATTGTTGGTAGTTGAATTTACAGTTTTTTCTTTTATTCTTTGAGCTAGTCCATTAAGGTGATTAATACCCAATTTTTACTATATATTTGTCTTTACTAGTGGGATTTTTAATTTCCTACAGATATTTATAGCCTTTTCATTTCCATTCAGAGAAGACCCTGTAACACTTCTTTTAGAGTAGATTTATTAATAGTATTCATGAACTCTTTTAGCTTGTCTCAGAATTTATCTCTCCTTCAATTCTAAATGATAACCGTGCAGAGTGGAGTATCCTAAGTTGCAGGTTTTTTTCCTTTAAGCACTTTGAGTATAACATGCCTCTCCATTCTGGCCTGAGAAGTTTCTGGAGAGAAATCAGCCTTTGGGGGATGACCTTGTATATGACTGTTTTTCTCTTGCTGGCTTCCCTGGTGGCTCAGACAGTAAAGAATCCACCTGCAATTGAACCCACCTGGGTTCAGTCCCTGGGTTGGGAAGATCCCCTGGAGGAAGGCATTGCAACCACTCCAGTATTCTTGCCTGGAGAATCCCTGTGGACACAGGAGCCTAGCAGGCTAAAGTCCATGGGATCACAAAGAGTCAGACACAACTGAGCACAGCACACAACCTTTAAAATATTCTAAATTTTGCCATTTTAATTATGGTGTTTCTTGATGAGGATCTATTTGGGTTCATCTTGTTTGGAATCACTTTGTGTTTCCTGTTTATAGATATTTGTTTTCTTCTTCAGGTTTGGGAAATTTTCAGGAGTCATTTCATCAAATACACCTTCTACCCTCTTTTATCTCTTCTTGGCATCTGTGCAACTTTTCTCCCTCACAGCTGAGCTCTTCCCTTGACTACTGAAACCTCACCCTAGTGTGGAACTGTATTATAGAATAAGTGGGACTGGTGCAGGGGTATGGCATGGACTGTTGAGAATGCCACAGAGGCTTGGATCACTTCTGATGCACTGCCTGAGTAAGCACCAGTAATGGTTCCCTTGCCTTGCTCTGATGCAGTGTCTCATCTGAGCCACTTTTGACCCTCACAGTTGAGCTCTTCCTGCACCAGCAGCAGCCCTTGCCCCAGGGTGAACCCACGTCATGAAGCAAGTGGACCTGAGCAGATGTTTATCCCAGGCTGGAGTGCACACCAGGGTGGTCTTGGGAAACCAGCCTCCATCCTTTGCAGTTTCTGTCCATCCTCTGCACCCAGTTTCAGAATCAAGCAGGCATGTGTGCACTGTCATGAGCAGAGACCAGGCTTCCCACAGCTCTCCTCTAACCGCCAGGAGGACTTGTCTTCTAGCTATCAGATGCCAGTTCCGGGGTGTCCAGTATATGACTTCAGCTGACCACTCTGTAGGGAGAATCTCTACCTGTGTAATCTTCCTATTCTTCTGAGTCCCCTATCAAGGGCACAGGTCCTAACCTAATCAGTTCTCTTCTCTTCCTACATGATTCTGTGTCGATCTTTCTTACGGCTTTGGCTATGCAGGAGTTTTTCTACCAGTCTCCAGTTTTCAGTGAGAATTGTTCTACATGTAGATATTTTTGATGTGGTTGTAGGGGGAGTTGAGTTTTGCATCCTCCTACTCCACTATATTTATTGCTACAATAATTTCAAATTTCAGTTGGATTACTCTGACCAATACATTAGTATAATTCAGGATTCCAATTAGCAATAACTAATCATTAACTAATAGCAAATGCTTACATTACATCTACCATGTTTGGCCACTTATTCTAATCATATTACTTGAGTTAACTCATCTAGTTCTCACAATAAACACAATTAGCAGAAATTTGGTAACAAAAACTTACCCTCCTTGGTTTAAACATTTTTGCTTGACTTTGGCTGCTATCTTTGTTTAATTCTTTGTTGGATGTTATCATTTAACTTGTAAAGGACTCTAGTGACAGTAGAGTTTAAGTCACTTATCAGCTGACCTTAGAGGCTAAGAGTACTTGTACCAGCATTTGTTTTTTTCTGTGTCCCTGTAAAAAGGAAAAGAAAAAAAAAAGTAAAGATGCCTCAAAAAGGAAATTTTCTTTCTTTTCTGTCTAAAAGATGGATCACTTGTGTAATAGTTTGGTAGAGCTTCCATAACAAAGCATCATGAACTGGGTGGCTTGAAAAACTGAAGCTTATTATCTCAAAGATCCAGAGGCTGGAATTTCAAGATCAAGGTGTCAACAGAGTTAGTAACTTCTGAGTCCTCTCTCCTTACCTTAAACACTGCCATCTTCTTGTGTCTTTTCACATCATTTTCTCTCTCTCTCTCTGTCCAAACTTTTTCCCTTTTTATAAGGACATCACAAATAACGGATTAGGGCTTTGCCCAATCAACCATGTTTTAATTTAATTACCACTGTAAAAATTCTTTCCAAATAAGGCATATTCTGAAGACCTGGTGATTAGGGCTCCAATGTTTGGGGAGGGATAAGAGGACAGAATTTAAATTCTAACAACTTGGTATAAAATATGAAAAGTCCCTGGTGGCTCAGATGGTAAAGCATCTGCCTGCAATGCGGGAGACCCGAGTTCGATCCCTGGGTCGGGAAGATCCCCTGGAGAAGGAAATGGCAACCTACTCCAGTACTCTTGCCTAGAAAATTCCATGAGTGGAAGGACCCCAGTGGGCTACAGTCCATGGAGTCACAAAGAGTTGGACTTGACTAAGTGACTTCACTACTGCTTTCACATGAAACATCTGAAATCACACATTCTTGTGTTTCCAAGTAGCCTGTTTTATCTTCACCATTTAATATATTTATTTTATCTTTTCTCTATCCCAAATTCCTTTAGTTGCTATAAAACCAAGAACCCTGGACCGTAAGTGTCTACATTAATCTACTTACTTACCAGTTGATCATGAGAAGAAAAGTAGTTAAAAAATCTTCCATGGAGAACTCTAAAAAAAAAAAAAAAATTTTTTTTTGAAGTGAGAATAGCTTTCATCCACAACTAAATAAAGCAAGTAAGACAGAACTTAGATTAGGCTGTATCTTATGCCTTATCTTTAAATTTTGAATAGACTAAAGTTGAGTTTGGGAAAACAGAAAGATGCATTCATAGGATACTTTAGTACTAATTTTATGATTATTTTAAGCAATGATCTCTGGTAGACTTGAAAGCTAATGAAAGTTTCCCTTTGTCTCTCTCCTTGTCTCCCCACAACTCCCCTTCCTTTTTTTTCACTAAAATGAAATAAAACATTAAATAGTAAATTTAGTTGGAAAAATAGAGTAATGAATTGAAGATCTGGGAGATATTTAAACTGCAGCTGAATTAATTAGGAATTATTGCTTTGACTTAATGTAACCATTCACAGTTTTTTTTTTCAAGTAGAGTTTGTGTAGACTTGAGTTCAATACCTGGGTCGGGAAGATCCCCTGGAGAAGGAAACACAAATCCACTCCAGTATTCTTTCCTCAAAAATCCCATGAATGGAGGAGACTGGTGGAGTACAGTCCATGGGGTCATAGAGTTGACATGACTGATCGAATAATACTATGTTTGTTGTCCATGCTATTTTAACTGAAGTTGAACTCAAACTGTGTTTCATAATGTATTTTTTACTGTTTTCTAATAATTTCCTATAATACTTTACCATTATCATAATTGTGATTTTAAAAACTTTTTATTGGAGTATAGTTTATTTAACATGTTATGTTACTCTATGGTATATAGCAAAGTGAATCAGTTATATATATATACCCATTCCTTTTTTAGATTATTTTCCCATATAGGTCATTACAGGGTATTGAGAAGAGTTCTTGAGCTATACAGTAGATCCTTATTAGTTCTATTTTATACAGAGTTCTGTGTATATGTGAATTACAATCTCTCAATACTTCCCAACTGCACCATCTCCTTCCCCCAAAACCGTAAGTTTGTTTTCTGTATCTGTGACTCTATTTCTGTTCTGTAAATAAGTTAATATGTACCATTTTTAGATTCAATAGCATATATTTGTCATTTTCTATTTTATATTACTCAGTAAGACAATCTCTAGGTCCATCCATGTCACTCAAATCCTTTTTTATGGCAGAATATATGTATATTGGATATATGTATCACATCTTTATTCATTCCTATTGATGGCCATTTAGATTATTTCCATATTCTGGCTATTGTAAATAGTGCTACAGTGAACTTTATAATACATGTGTATTTCTGAATTATTAGAAATACAAAGGAATATCAGTTCAGTTCAGTCACTCAGTCGTGTCCACCTCTTTGTGATCCCATGGACCACAGCCCACCAGGCCTCCCTGTCTATCACCAACTCCCAGAGTTTACCTAAACTGATGTCCACTGAGTCAGTGATACAATCCAACCATCCCATCCTCTGTCATCCCCTTCTTCTCCTGCCTTCAATCTTTCCCAGTATCAGGGTCTTTTCAAATGAGTCAGCTTTCGCGTCAGGTGGCCAAAGTATTGGAGTTTCAGCTTCAACATCAGTCCTTCCAATGAATATTCAAGACTGATCTCCTTTAGGATGGACTGGTTGGATCTCCTTGTAGTCCAAGGGAGAGACAACTATAAAGAAGCTATATGCCAATAAAATGGGCAGCCTGGAAGAAATGAGCAAATTTTTAGAAAGGTACAACCTTCTAAAACTGAACCAGGAAAAAACAGAAACTATGAACAGACTGATCACAGGAAATGAAATTGAAACTTTGATTAAAAACTTTCCACTGAACAAAAGTCCAGGACAAGATGACTTCACAGACGAATTTTATCAAACATTTAGAGAATAGTTAATCCATATTCTTCTCAACTTCCAAAAAGTTGCAGAGGAAGGAATGCTCACAAGCTCATTCTAAAAGGCCACCATCAGCTTGATACCAAAGATATCACAAACAGAAACCTAGACAAATATATCACATACAAAAAATTACAGACTAATATCACTCATAAACATAGATGTAAAAATCCTCAATAAGTTCTGCCAACCACTGCCAAGGTCAGGCACTCTAGTCATCTGTTGCAATGCAAGGAGGCCTGTCCACGTGGCAGTCAATACTGAGTTTCTGCTGAGTCAGAGATCTTCATTGTGCTCTTGTGCACTGGCTTTTGGAACTCAAGTAAAAACCCTTTCTATTTGGGTGAAATTCCTCTTGGTAGATAGGATCTAGGCTGGTTTTTGCAGAGAAATAAAGCCCTGAGCCTTTGGAGTGGAAACACTGACTCCAAGACCCTAGAAAGAGAGAGATGTAACCCTAGGGAGTATCAAATAGTGAGAACGCACATAAAGGAAACCACATCAATACAAGACCCGCATCACCCAACCACCAATAGCACTCTGTGCAGTACACCTCATCTAAAACACAAAACAAAAATATAAACCAAATCAGACTCAGCCTTGCCCATAAACAGAAGTCCAAATATATGAAGAGGAAATAGGCAAACTACCTGAAAAAGAATTCAGAATAATGATAGTAAAGATTATCAAAAACCTTAAAAACAAAATGGAGAAAATGCAAGAATCAATTAACAAAGACCTAGAAGAATTAAAGGATAAACATACAGAGACAACACAGTTACTGAAATTAAAAATACTCTAGAAGGAATCAATAGCAGAATATCTGAAGGTGAAGAGTGAATCAGTGTGCAGGAAGATTAAAATGGTGGAAATAACTTCTGAAGTGCTGAATAAAGTAAAAAGAATGAAAAGAACTGAGGATAGCTTCAGAGATCTTTGGAACAATATCAAATGCATTAACATTTGAATTGTAGGGGTCCCAGAAGAAGAAGAGAAAAATAAAGGTATGAGAAAATTTTTGAAGAGATTATAGTTGAAAATTTCCCCAACATGAAAAAGGAAATAGTCAAGTCCAAGAGACACAGAGAGTCCCATAAAGGATAAACCCAAGGAGAAACACACCAAGACACATACTATTCAAACTAACAAAGACTAGACATAAAGAAGGAATATTAAAAACAGCAAGAGAGAAGCAACAAGTAACATATAAGGGAAACCTCATATGCTTAATAGCTGAAATTCTGCAGACCAGAAGGAAATGGCAGGATATATTTAAAGTACTGAGAGGGAAAAAATCTACAACCAAGATTATGGTATCTGGCAAGAATTTCATTCAAAATTGATGGAGAAATCAAAAGCTTTTTCAAAAAAGCAGAAGTTAAGAGAACTCAGTACCACCAAACCAGCTTTACAACAAATGTTAAAGGGACTTGGATAGTTAAGAAATACAACAGAATAAAAAACTTACAAATTCAACCCCAAACAATTAAGAAAATGACAATAAGAGCATATATATCAATAATTACTTTAAATGTAAATAGATTAAACATTTCATTCTGTGTCTTCCAATAGACACAGACTGGCTGAATAAAACAAGACCCATATATATGCTGTCTATAAGAAACCCATTTCAGACCTCAAGACACATGTAGACTGAAAGTGAGAGGATGGAAAAATACATTCCATGCAAATGGGAAGCAAAAGAAAGCTGGAGTAGCAATCCTCATATCAGACAAAATAAACCTTAAAGAAGATTACAAGAGACAAGGAAGGACACTACATAATGATTAAGGGATCAGTTCAAGAGGAAGATATACCAATTGTAAATATCTATGCATCCAACATAGGAGTACCTCAATACATAAGAGAAACACTAACAGACATAAAAGGAGAACTTGACAGTAACATAATGATAGTAGGAGACTGTAACAACCCACTCATACCAATGGACAGGTCATCAAAACAAAAATTTAAGAAGGAAACACAAGTCTTAAATGCTACATTAGATGAGATGGGTCTCATTGATACATCTTCAGGACATTCCAACTAAATGCAGAAGACTACACTTTCTTCTTAAGTGCACATGGAACATTCTCCAGGATAGACCACATCTTGAGTCACAAATCAAACCTCAGTAAATATAAGAAAATTGAAATCATATCAAGCATCTTGTCATCTTCTCTGACCACAATGCTATGAGACTAGATATCACTTACAAGGGAAAAAAAAAAAACTGTAAGAAACACAAACACATGGAGATTAAACATCACATTTCTAAATAACCAACATGTTACTGAAGAAATCAAAACTGAAATCAAAAAATTTCTAGAAACAAATGACAATGAAAACACACCAACTCAAAAAACTTATGGGATGCAGCAAAAGCAGTTCTAAGAGGGAATTTTATAGCAATACAATCCTACCTCAAGAAACAAGAAAAACATCGAATAGACAACCTAACTTTACACCTAAAACAACTGAGGGAAAAAAGAACAAAAATCCCCAAAATTAGTAGAAGGAAAGAAATCATAACAATCTGAGCAGAAGTACATGAAAAAGAAATGAAACAAACAATAGTAAAAAGTAATAAAACTAAAAGCTGGTTCGTTGAGAAGATAAGTAAAATTGACAAACCTTTAGTCAGACTCATTGAGGAAAAAAAAAAGAGAGCAGAATCAAATTAACAAAATTAGAAATGAAAAAGAGGTTACAACAGACAGTGCAGAAATAAAAAGGATTATAAGAGACTATTATGAACAACTATATGACAATAAAATGGATAACCTGGAAAAAATGGACAGATTCTTAGAAAAGTTCAATCTTCCAAGACTGAAGCAGGAAGAAATAGAAATTATGAACAACCCAATTATAAGCACTGACATTGAAGCTGTGATCAAAAATCTCCCCCCAAACAAGTCCAAGACCAGATGGCTTCACAGGAGAATTATGTCAAACATTTAGAGACGAGCTAATGTCTATTCTTCTAAAACTCTTTCAAAAAATTTCAGAGTAAGGAACACTTCTAAACTCATTCTACAAGGCCACTATCACCCTGATACCAAAACCAGACAAAGACAACACACAAAAAAGGAAAACTACAGGCCAATGTCACTGATGAACACAGATGCAAAAATCCTCAACAAAATTTTAGCAAAAAGATTCAGCAACACATCAAAAAGCTCATAAAGCATGATCGAGTTGGGTTTATTGCAGGAATGCAAGGATTCTTCAATATACACAAGTCAATCAATATGATATACTATATTAAAACATTGAATGATAAAAAACATATAATCTCAATAGATGCAGAAAAAGCCCTTGACAAAATTCAGCACCCATTTATGATTAAAACTCTTCAAAAAATATGCAAAGAATGAACTTACCTCAATGGAGTAAAGGCCATATATGATAAGCCTACAGAAAACATTATTCTCAATGGTGAAAGACTGAAAACATTCCCCCTAAGATCAGGAACAAGACAAGGGTGTTTACTTTCACCAATATTATTCAACATAGTTTTGGAAGTCCTAGCTACTGCATTCAGAGAAGGAAAAGAAATAAAATGAATCCAGATCAGAAAAGAAGTAGTAAAACTCTCACTGTTTGTTTGTGGATGACATGATACTGTACATAGAAAACCCTAAAGATAGTATCAGAAAATTACTAGAGCTAATCAGTGAATTAAGCAAAGTTGCAGTATACAAAATCAATACACAGAAATCACCTGCATTTCTATATACTAACAATGAAAAATCAGAAAGAGAAATTAAGGAATCAATCCCATTCACAGATGCAACAAAAAGAATTAAGTATCTAATACCTAAGGAGACAAAAGAACTGTACATAGAAAATTATAAGACACTAATGAAAGAAATCAAAGATGACAGAAACAGATGGAGAGATATTCCATCTTCCTGCATAGGAAAAATCAATATTGTGAATGACTATATTACCAAATGCAATCTACAGATTCAATGTGACCCCTATCAAATTACCAATGGCATTTAACACAGAATTAGAACAAAAAATTTCACACTTCATATAGAAACACAGAAGACTCTGACTAGCCAAAGCAGTCTTGAGAAAGAAGAATGGAGCTGGAGGAATCAACCTTCCTGACTTCAGATTATATTACAAAGCTAGAGTCATCAAGACAGTATGGTACTGGCACAAAAACAGAAATATAGACCAATGAAACCAGACAGAAAGCCCAGAAATAAACCCATGTACCTATGGGTACCTTCTTTTTGACAAAGGAGACAAGAATATACAGTGGGACAAAGAGAACCTCTTTGATAAATGGTGCTGGGAAAGCTGGACAACTACACATAGAAGAATGGAATTAGAGCACTTCCTAGAACCACACACAAAATAAACTCAAAATGGATTAAAGACCTAAATGTCAGACCAGAAACTATCAAACTCTTAGAGGAAAACATAGTCAGAACACACGATGACATCAATCAAAACAAGATCCTCTATGACCCACCTCCTAGAGCAATGGAAATAAAAACAAAAGTAAACAAGTGGGACCTGATTAAACTTAAAAGCTTTGCACAGCAAAGGAAACTATAAGCAAGGTGAAAAGACAACCCTCAGAATGGGAGAAAATAATAGCAAATGAAACAACTGACAAAGGATCAATGTCCAAAATATACAAGCAGCTCATGCAACTCAATGACAGAAAAACAACCCAATCAAAAAATGGGAAAAAGACTTAAACAGACATTTCTCTAAAGACATACAGATGGCTAACAAACACATGAAAAGATGCTCAATGTCACTCACTATTAGAGAAATGCAAATCAAAACTACAATGATGTAAAGCAATTATCCTTCAATAAAAAGTAAATTAATAATAATAAAAAAAAAACTGCAGTGAGATATTACCTCACACTGGTCAGAATGGCCATCATCAAAAAGTCTACAAACAATAAATGCTGGAGAGAGTGTGAAGAAAAGGGAATGCTCTTGTACTGTTGGTGGGAATGTAAATTGATACAGCAACTATGGAAGACAGTATGGAGATTCCTTAAAAAACTAGGAATAAAACCACCAAAAGACCCAGCAATCCCACTCTAGGCATATGCCCTGTGGAAGCCAAAATTGAAAAAGACACATGTATCCCATTGTTTACAATAGCTAGAACATGGAAGCAACCTAGATGTCCATTCACAGATGAATGGACAAAGAAATTGTGGTAAATGTACACAATGGAATATTACTCAGCCATAAAAAGGAATGCCTTTGAGTCAGTTCTAATGAGATGGATGAACCTAGAACCCATTATACAGAGTGAAGTAAGTTAGAAAGAGAAAGATAAATACCATATTCCAATATATATAAATGGAATCTAGATAAATGGTACTGAAGAATTTATTTACAGGACAGCAATGGAGAAACAGAGAGTAGACTTATGGACATGAGAATGGAGGAGAGAGTGAGATGTATGGAAAGAGTAACATGGAAACTTACATTACCATATGTAATACAGATATCCAATGGGAATTTGCTATATGGCTCAGGAAACTTAAACAGGGGCTCTGTATCAATCTAGAGGTGGGATAGGGTGGGAAATGAGAGGGAGTTTCAAGAGGGAGGGGGTGTATGTATACCTATGGCTGATTCATGTTGAGGTTTGACAGAAAACAATTCTGTAAAGGAATTATCCTTCAATTTTAAAACAAAGACAACTAAAAAAATCCTCAACAGAATATTAGCATATGAAATCCAATAACATATTAAAAAAATCATACACCATGATCAAGTGGAATTTATCCCCAGCCTGCAAGGGCTCTTTAATATACGTAAAATCAATTGTGAATGCCACGTTAGCAAACTCTAGAATAAAACTATAGATCATCTCAATGGGTACACAAAAAGCTTTTAACAAAATTCAAAACCCACTTATAAAAATTCTCCAAAAAGGGGTCATAGGGGGAACCTACCACAACATAATAAAGTCATCTATGTCAAACCCACAACAAACACTATTAATAGTGAAAAGCTGAAAACTTTTGCTCTAAGATCAGGGACAAGACAAGGATGTCCATTCCCACCACTTTTATTCAGCATAGTTTTGGAAGTCCTAGTCTTGGGACTCAGAAAAGAAAAAGAAAGAAAGTGAAATGAATAAAGAAGTAAAACTGTCACTGTTTACAGATGACATGATAACTCCTCCTAGAAAATTACTAGAGCTCAGCAATGAGTTTAAGTTGCAGAATACAAAATTAGTGCACAGAAATCTCTTGCATATATTTACACTAAAAAGGAAAGTTCAGAAAGAAATTAAGGAAATTAATTCACTATTTTAACATACTAATCAATAATTTATTTTAATTTTATAAAAAAGATTTTGTTTCTGTATTTTAGGAATATTATTATTTGATATAGATCTTTTTTAATATCTCCATGCCAACCCCCCAATTTATTAGTATTGTTAATGGGTCTTAAAGTACTTAAAAGTAACAATTACAAGCTGATTATGGAGTAACAACTCCACACTCCCTTGTTTGACTCTTATTGAAAGGATCCTATGAGAATTAAAATAATTTGTAGGTATATTGTCAAAAACTCAGAGATAACANTTTATGTTAAGTATGTTAGTGTAAACCAGATATAATCATGTTGGAAGCAAAAGTGATCAAAAATATCTCACAAGCAGTAATATATGTGATTTTTTAAAGTAGCTTAATAAAGAAGATGCTTCTTGTAAAACTAATTTGTTGTTTACCATACACAAAGGCTGAGGGAAGAGAAGGTAGATTAGTTTTTATATTTTACATTTTCCACATCTATTTTACAATAGAATTGTCTCCTATAATGCACATAACAAAATTTTGTAGCACAGATCTTAATTCAGAAAAGGAGAAAGTAATTACAAAATGTGAATAGAATAACTGTTCCTGAAATAAAACTAGTAAAAGTGAAATAAGCAATTTTAGAAAGATGGACTATTCTCGCCTGGTTCTTAGAGTTACTATTGCCAATACCTAGCAGATAAAATGGAAATAAGGAATCAATATTATACCAAATTTATAACAAGTTTAATTTTTATGAAATTATTTGAGTAGGTAGAACTACCACTGGCTAGGGTCAAGGTGAAGTTGCTCAGTCGTGTCCGACTCTTTGCGACCCCGTGGACTGTAACCTACTAGGCTTCTTCGTCCATGGGATTCTCCAGGCAAGAATACTGGAGTGGGCTGCCATTTCCTTCTCCAGGGGATCTTCCCGACCCAAGGATCGAACCTGGGTCTCCCGCATTGGAGGCAGACGCTTTAACCTCTGAGCCACCAGGGAAGCCCGGCTAGGGTCAAGAGGGTGGACCAACTGCCCCAGTGAGGTGAGAAGCCTGAGCACTGAGCCACAGAAGCTTAGTCTCTCTTGTCATGACACTTAACAGAAATTGCTCTATTGAGCTTTGGACTCTGCCTCAGACCTTTTACTTTTTTTTCCTTTCTATGTATCCCTCTTAAGGTAGGAATATTTACCCTATACATATCTCACATTGTATTTTGAAAGTAGATAATTTTTATTTTTAGGTTGGCAGGTCCATGAGTAGAAAGCAATTTCCCCCCATAATGGATCATAACAGAGCTTCTCTCATATCTGACTTAAATTATTTAGAAGATACATGATTTGAGACTTGAGTTAATTATATTGAGATGATATTTTGAACTGAGAGATGATACTCAAGGTATTAAGATATGGTGATGATGGAATACTATGAATATATTTCCTATTCAGAAATAATGGAAATTTGGAGAGGGCAGAGTTGAATAATTCTCTACCAAAATTCAAACCATCTCAAAGTGCAAATGTGGCATTATTTGGAAATAGAATCTTACAGGTATAATCAAGTTATGATGAGGTCATACTTGATAAGAGAGACAGGAATTTTATTAGTCATCTATCCAATGACTAGTGCATTTGTAAGATAGAGGAGAAGGATAGGTGAATGTGAAGAACAGAATCATATAAAGGGAAGGTTGATCTGTGAAGATTGAGGCAGAAATTCTAATGATGTAGCTGTGAGTTAGAAAATGCCAAGGACTTTCAGCAAACTACCAGAAGCTAAGAAGAGGCAAAGATGGACTCTTATTGGGAAGCTTAAGAAAGAAAACAGTGTTGCTGACACTTTCATTTCAGATTAGCAGCCTCCAGAACTGTAAGAGGACAAACTTGTGTTGTTTGAAGCCATCTAGTTTTGTGGCAAACTGTTATGGTAGCTCTAGGAAACTAATCCACTGTTCATCCCCCTGTTTTCATCTGTCATTGAATGTCCTCCTTGAGCCTTCTCTAGTAGTCACAAAGATAAGTGCCTCTCCATAGTGCTTCTCACTTTGCCCTTTGCATTGTCATTCATTGCACTAAATATATTAAAGATCTATTAATAAGTATATCTACTTCTTATATTATCTATTTATAAGTCAGTATGCATTGTATATTTAGTAAAAATAGGATTTTGCATAATTAAATGAAAATTTAATTTTGGATAAAACTTTTAGTGATTACAATTTTGCAGAAAGAAAAAAGTACTACTTAACAATCATAATCTGATATTTTCCATTTTATGTTAAGTATGTTAGTGTAAACCAGATGTAATCATGTTGGAAGCAAAAGTGATCAAAAATATCTCACAAAGCAGTGATATATGTGATTTTTAAAAGTAGCTTAATAAAGAAGATGCTTCTTGTAAAACTAATTTGTTGTTTACCATACACAAAGACTGAGGGAAGAGAAGGTAGATTAGTTTTTATATTTTACATTTTCCACATCTATTTTACAATAGAATTTTCTCCTGTAATGCACATAACAAATTTTGTAGCACAGACCTTAATTCAGAAAAGGAGAAAGTAATTACAAAATGTGAATAGAATAACTGTTCCTGAAATAAAACTAGTAAAAGTGAAATAAGCAATTTTAGAAAGATGGAATATTCTTGCATGGTTCTTAGAGTTACTATTGCCAATACCTAGCAGATAAAATGGAAATAAGGAATCAATATTATAGCAAATCTATAACAAATTTAATTTTTATGAAAATATTTGAGTAGGTAGAACTACCACTGGCTAGGGTCATGAATATTCTTGCATGGTTCTTAGAGTTACTATTGCCAATACCTAGCAGATAAAATGGAAATAAGGAATCAATATTATAGCAAATCTATAACAAATTTAATTTTTATGAAAATATTTGAGTAGGTAGAACTACCACTGGCTAGGGTCAAGAGGGTGGACCAGTGGGGTGAGAAGCCTGAGCACTGAGCCACAGAAGCTTAGTCTCCCTGGTCATGACACTTAACAGAAATTGCTCTATTGAGCTTTGGACTCTGCCTCAGACCTTTTACTTTTTTTCCTTTCTATGTATCCCTCTTAAGGAATATTTATCCTATACATATCTCACATTGTATTTTGAAGCAGATAATTTTTATTTTTAGGTTGGCAAGTCCATGAGTAGAAAGCAATTTTTCCCCATAATGGATCATAACAGAGCTTCACTCGTATCTGACTTAAATTATATAGAAGATACATGATTTGAGACTTGAGTTAACTATATTGAGATGAAATTTTTAACTGAGAGATGATAGTGGAAGGCATTAAGATATGGTGATGATGGAATACTATGAATATATTTTGTATTCAGAAATAATGAAAATTTGGAGAGGGCAGAGTTGAATAATTCTCCACCAAAATTCAAATCATCTCAAAGTGCAAATGTGGCATTATTTGGAAATAGAATCTTACAGGTATAATCAAGTTATGAGGAGGTCATACTTGATAAGAGAGACGGGAATTTTATTAGTCATCTATCCAATGACTAGTGCATTTGTAAGATAGAAGAGAAGGATAGGTGAATGTGAAGAACAGAATCACATAAAGGGAAGTTTGACCATGTGAAGATTGAGGCAGAAATTCTAATGATGTAGCTATGAGTTAGGAAATGCCAAGGACTTTCAGCAAACTACCAGAAGCTAAGAAGAGGCAAAGATGGACTCTTATTGGGAAACTTAAGAAAGAAAACAGTATTGCTGACACTTTCATTTCAGATTTGTAGCCTCCAGATGTAAGAGGACAAACTTGTGTTGTTTGAAGCCATCTAGTTTGTGGCAAACTGTGATGGTGGCTCTAGGAAACTAATCCACTGTTCATCCCCCTGGCTTCATCTGTCATTGAATGTCCTCTTTGAGCCTTCTCTAGTAGTCACAAAGATCAGTGCCTCTCCATAGTACTTCTCACTTTGCCCTTTGCATTGTCATTCATTGCACTAAATATATTAAAGATCTATTAATAAGTATATCTACTTCTTATAGCTAAGATAGTTCAATAATATCAATAAAGTTACAAAATGATTTCAGAAGAAATTTAAAACTGTCAGTTTTAAAATCAAGTAATAGATAACTTTATCAAATGGCAAAAAGGAAAGTAATTTACTGGGCTGAAATTTGATAAAACTTGTAAATTAAATAAGGATGCAACCATAAAGTATGATTTAACAATTTCCACAAAATCATTTCTCAGCTCCATTTGTTTTACTTTAGATTGAATTCATAAATGTTACCATTTTTGCTTTATCTCATTACTTCATTTACAATTTAAAATGTATATATTTAACAGAACTTCTGGTTTCAGCCCTAATGCAAAAAAATATTGATGTCAAACTTTGAATCTCACAGCAAAAACAAAAACCCTGAAAACCAATGTGTATCTTTTTGGATTTAATGTGAAACAGAGCATACAGGGCAGATCACCACCCCAAAGTCTAGAAACACAGGGGGACCCACATAGTCACTGCAAAGATCTACTTATCTGGAGAAAAAAGTTATAGGAGCCATAAAATGGCGTGTGTGTGTGTGTGTGTGTTAGTTGCTCAGTCATGTCTGATTCTTTGTGACCCCACCAACTATAGCCTGCAAGGCTCCTCTGTCCATAGAATTCTCCAAGAAGACTACTAGAGTGGGTTGCCATTCCCTTAGTCAGGAGATCTTCCCAACCCAGGGATCAAACCCAGGTCTCCTGTATTGCAGGCAGATCCTTTACTGTCTGAGCCACCAGGGAATAGGACATTTTAAATCATAATATTGATAAATTCCTGGAGACTGAGGATGGATTTAGTGTCAGTGAGAAAGTCCTGGGTGCTAAAGGCTTAAGAGAACCTCCAATTTGGGGGGTTTTACCTACAGATGTACATGCAAATTCTCACACTAAAGAGTCAAGAAAAATTTCTTCCTTATATTAGGACTGGGAAAAGTAACCATATTGTATCCTTAAGGCTGCGGTAACAAATCATTGAAAATATGATGGCTTAAAACAACAGAATATTTTTTCATTAAGTTCTGAAGTCTAGAAGCACCACAGCACCAAGCATTTTGAAATATACACAGAAAACTGTCTATAACAAGGAGATAATCTATAAGAAAAGACTACTATAGTCTTACTTCACCTGGGGAAGTGTATCCCAAACCAGTTCCATTTACTTTTCCAGTCTCACATAAGAGGGAAGAGAAAAAAAAAAAAATCCCACTTTTATTCCTTATATAAAAAACACTTGTGAAGGTCACAGCTCAGAAACACAGGCCTTTGGAAATACTGAGACTTAATTGTAAGATTATAGAATCTGTTTCTTCCCTCATATCATACCACCACACCAACATTGCTGTAGTATAGTAACTGCATTATAGATGAAACATCCTGAGATACAGACTCATTGAGGAGGAGTGATTAAGGAAACCCAAAACTAAGATTAAAACAAGGACACAAAATAAAGGCCTTGGAACCTCTAGTTACAGAAAGCATGAATGAGTCCAAATTCTACCTGAATTAACAGGTAATTAATTCCTTACTTAAGGAATAAATCCTTAATTTAGTGGCTTATGTAACTCAGTTCCTATTGCTTGATATATGCTTCATTTTTCAGTTAAAAAGCTGAAAGACATTCTAAAGTTCCAGCAAAATTAGTCTCCTAAGAGAAGCAAGTGTAAGGACCAGACTTACACATGATATAGATGTTGAAATTATCAGATAGGTAAATTGAAGGTGATTAATGAGTTTAAGGCTTCTCTGGTGGCTCACAGACAGTAAAGAGTCTGCCTGCAATGCAGGAGACCCGAGTTTGATCCCTGGATCAGGAAGATTCCCTGGAGAAGGAAATGGCAACCCAATCCAGTATTCTCACCTGAACAATTTCAAAGATAGAGGAACCTGGTGGGGTACAGTCCATGGGGTCATAAAGAGTCAGACATAGCTGAAGTGACAGCACAGATACAATGAGTCTAAACTTCTAATGAAAAAGTAGATCAAATAAAAAAACAGATGCATACTATAAATAGAACCATGAAAACACTAGTAAATGAATCAAAAATAAATGTTAGAAATAAAAAAGCTATGTATCATATCCATGACTTTGAAGGACTCCAGAAGGGTGGAGTGAAAGTGAAAGTGTTAGTCATTCAGTTGTGTTCAACTGATGGCAACCCCATGGACTGTAGCCTGCCAGCCTCGGCTGTCCATGGGATTCTCCAGGCAAGAATACTGGAGTGGGTAACTTCCCTTTTCCAGGGGATCTTCCTGACCCAGGAATCAAACCTGGGTTCTCTACATTGCCAGGGGATTCTTACTATCTGAGCCACCAGGGAAGTCCTCATTGGTAGGATGGGCATAGTTTAAAAGAAATAATCAGTGAGCAAGTTCAGCAGAAACTTCCCAACTGAAACTCAAATAGAAAAAAATTAAATAAAAGAATACACTTGTCCAAAAAAGTAAACAATTTCAAAGATGTACAGCATATCATAATTGGTATGCTATAAGAAGAAAAAAGAACATAGAATTACTTGAATTAATGCTGATTGAGAATACTACAAAAGCAAGGGCAGTGAGACAGTGAACTTCAGAACAAAAACAGGATCAGAATTAACAGTAAAAATAAAGTACATCTACTATTATCATATTAAAAGTGTAGTAGACCTAATATAAAAAGATCCTTAAAGAAATCAGAGAAAATAAATACATTTATAGTGACATGGATAAGAAACACATGGGACTTCCCCCTAAAACAAACTATTGAAAGAAAATGAAATGAAATATACAAGTTGGAAAAAAAAACCTGCTGCTGCTGCTAAGTCGCTTCAGTCGTGTCCGACTCTGTGCGACCCCATATACAGCAGCCCACCAGGCTCCCCCGTCCCTGGGATTCTCCAGGCAAGAACTCTGGAGTGGGTTGCCATTTCCTTCTCCAATGCATGAAAGTGAAAAGTGAAAGTGAAGTCGCTCAGTTGTGTCCGACTCTTAGCAACTCCATGGACTGCAGCCGACCAGGCTCCTCCGTCCATGGGACTTTTCCAGGCAAGAGTACTGGAGTAGGGTGCCATTGCCTTAAACCTAGACTTCTATAAACAGTAAAATTATCATTCATTATTGAAGGAGAAATACTTTATTAGACAATAGCATAAGAAAATAAATTACTGAAGAAATTTATTGGCAAGTAGACTTAGATGGAGGAGAAGGCGATGGCACCCCACTCCAGTACTCTTGCCCAGGAAATCCCATGGATGGAGGAGCCTGGTAGGCTGCGGTCCATGGGGTCGCTAAGAGTTGGACATGACTGAGCGACTTCACTTCACTTTTCACTTTCATGCATTGGAGAAGGAAATGGCAACCCACTCCAGTGTCCTTGCCTTGAGAATCCCAGGGATGGGGGAGCCTGGTGGGCTGCCGTCTATGGGGTCACACAGAGTCGGACACGACTGAAGCAACTTAGCAGCAGCAGCAGCAGACTTAGATGGAACAAATATCTTTAAAAATTCTCAAGGGATAAAAATAACTAGGTCAAACTCAAATCTACATTGCAAAGAAAGTGTACAAGGGAAATGAAAAGGAAATGAATTTTTATCTTGATAACTTTCTAATGTAATTATAACAATCATGTATTGGTATAATACAATAACCATGTATTCTTCGGCTGAGCACCAAAGAATTGATGCTTTTGAACTGTGTTTTTGGAGAAGACTCTTGAAAGTTCCTTGGACTGCAAGGAGATCAAACAAGTCAATATTAAAGGAACTCAACCCTGAATATTCATTGGAAGGACTGATACTGAAGCTGAAGTTCCAATATTTTGACCATCTGATGTGAAGAGCTGACTCATTAGAAAAGACCCTGATGCTGAGAAAGATTGAAGGCAGGAGGAGAAGGAGATGACAGAAGATAAGATGTTTGGATGGCATAACCAACACAACAGACATGACTTTATGCAAGCTGTGGCAGATGGTGTAGGACAGGGAACCCTGGAATGCTGAAGTCCATGGGTTGCAAAGACTTGTACAGGACTGAAAGCCTGAACAACAATCAGTATTTTAGGGGGTTATATCATAAGAATATGTGAAATGAATGATATCAATGTAATATAGGAGATACAGGAGAGACAGAATAATCTGCTATACCTCCACTAAAAGTGAATTTAAAGCATGTCTAAATAAACCTTGACACTTCGAAGTAGAAATCTCAAAAAAAAAATTTTTTAATGTGAACTAAGTTACAATGAAAATAGAACATCAAAATTATGGGATGTAGCAAAAGTGGTCAAAGATGGAAAAATTTGCCATTAAGTACATATATTAGAAAACAAGGAAGCGCTAAATTAAAAACCTAATTGATTAACTTAGGAAGCTAGGCAAAGAACAGAAATTTAAGTCTAAATCAAGTATAAGAAAAGAAATAAAAATTAAAGGAGAAATGAATGAAACTGAAAAGAATACATCAAGGAAACCAAAAATTAGCTCTTCAAAAAGTTCAGTAAAATTAATAGTAACCTCTAGACAGGGTGAGACTGAGGATATAGGGAGTTAGAGAGCAGATTACCTATATCAAAATTAAGACAATGAAATGGAATTACTAACACAAATGGAGAAATAGATAATCTGAATAGGCCAGTAATTATTATATGTAGACAGAATTATTTCAAAATTGAAACTAAAAAGCAAAAGCTATAGAAGTGTCAACATGATACTCAAGAAGAACAAATTTAGAGTTCTCACAATTTCCAGTTTCAGGAGTTATTATAAAACTACAGTAACCAACAAATGAATTGACATATAGAACCATGCAACAGACACAAATACAGGGAATTAATCTTTGCAAAGAAGCAAAGGCAATTTAATGGCAAAAGTATAGTTTTTTTTTTTTTTCCAGCAAGTAATGCTAAAAAAAATTGGATGTCCATAAAAATAACTAAATCTAGAAACAGATTTTATGTCATTTAAGAAGATAAACTCAAGATGAACCATAGACCCAAAAGTAAAATGCAGAACTATAAAATTTCTAGAAAAAATAAACAGAAATATCTATGAGGCATTGTTTCTTTAAAATAAGTTTTTAAATGAAACACCAAAATAATAAAACATGGAAAAATTAGTAAGTTTTAGTTTATTAACTTAAAATCTACTACTGTGCAGAACTTCCCTGGTAGGGCAGTGGATAAGAACCATCTCCCAGTACAGGTTTGATCCCTGGTCCACAAAGATTCCATGTGCCATGAAGCAGTTAAGTTCAGGTGCCACAACTACTGAGCCAGTGCTCTAGGGCCCACACATCACAACTACTGAGCCCATATCCCACGCTGACTTCAGCCCATTCACCTAAAGCCTGTGCTCCCCAATAAGAAAAGCCACCACACCGCGATGAGGAGGAGCCCCCACTTGCTGCAACTATTAAAAAAGCCTGTACAAACACAACAGAGACCTAGCACAACCAAAAATGAATAAATAATTTTTGTTTAAAAAAACCACTACTTTGCAAATGCACTATTAAGAAGATTGAAAGATTAGCCACATATTGAGAGAAAACACTTGCAGAACACATCTGATAGAGAATTTGTATCTATACACAAAGAACTCTTAAAATTCATCAGTAAGAAACCAAAACAATTTAGTTATAACATGCAAAAATATGTTTATAGATCCTCTCCAACAAAGATTTTCAGTGATTATCATATAAAATTATGCTAAAAATATTTCTCATTAGGGATTTGCAAAACAGAGCAATAATACAACACATATACATACCTATAACAATTGCCAAAATCCAAAAACTATTAATAGCAATACCAGTTACTGCTAAGCATGTGGAGTAGTGAGGACTATTTATTATCCCAATTACATGATATTCTGGAAAAAGTAAATTACAAGGATGGTAAACAGATCAGTGGATTTAACAGATCCATGAGTAGGTGGGGATAGGTTGAATATGTGAAACACAGAATTTTACTATGGTGAGACTGTGTATGAAATAGTAATGGTGGTTACATGAACAAATTGTCAATACTCAGAATTTTAGAGCATAAACATTGAACTTTATGGTATGAGAAAATGTTAAAAGTTCTTTAGAAGATCAGGGGATTCCAGGATAGAATGCAGAATGTAAAAAAATAATGGTATTAAACAGTTTCACTGGAAAGTGTACAAGACATTGGCAATCCAGGTAACTTTGGATGTGAGTGTAATCTATAAGACTAAAGGTAAAGAAAATTCTCCAAGTCAGGCTTCAACATTACGTAAACCGTGAACTTCCAAACATTCAAGCTGTATTTAGAAGAGGCAGAGGAACCAGAGATCAAATTGCCAACATCCGTTAGATCATTGAAAAAGCAAGAGAGTTCCACAAAAACATCTACTTCTACTTTATTGACTGCCAAAGCCTTTGACTGTGTGGAGCACAACAAATTGTGGAAAATTCATCAAGAGATGGGAATACCAGTCCACCTGACCTGCCTCTTGAGAAATCTGTATACAGGTCAAGAAGCAACAGTTATAACTGGACATGGAACAACAGACTGGTTCCATATTGGGAAAGGAGTACATCAAGAATGAATATTGTCACCTTGCTTATTTAACTTATATACAGAGTACATCATGCTAAATGCCAGGCAGGATGAAGCACAACCTGGAATCAAGATTGCCGGGGGAAATATCAATAACCTAAGATATGCAGATGGCACGACCGTTATGATAGAAAGTGAAGAAGAACTAAAGAGCTTCTTGATGAAAGTGAAAGAAGAGAGTGAAAAAGTTGACTTAAAACTCAACATTCAGAAAACTAAAATCATGGCATCCGGTCCCATCACTTCACGGCAAATAGGTGGGGAAACAATGGAAAGAGTGACAGACTATTTTCTTGGGATTAAAAATCACTGCAGATGGTGACTGCAGCCATGAAATTAAAAGACATGTTGCTACTTGGAAGAAAAGTTATGACCAACCTAGACAGCATATTAAAAAGCAGAGACATTCTTTTACCAACAAAGGTCCATCTAGTCAAGGCTATGGTTTTTCCAGGAGTCATGTATGGATTTGAGAGTTGGACTATAAAGAAAGCTGAGCACTGAAGAATCAATGCTTTTGAACTGTGGTTTTGGAGAAGACTCTTGAGAGTCCCTTGGACTGCAAGGAGATCCAATCAGTCCATCCTAAAGGAAATCAGTCTTGAATATTCATTGGAAGGATCAGTGCTGACGCTGAAACTCCAATACTTTGCCACCTGATGCAAGAAACTGACTCATTTGAAAAGACCCTGATGCTAGGAAAGATTGAAGGTGGGAGGAGATGGGACAACAGAAAATGAGACAGTTGGATGGCATAAGCAACTCTATGGATATGAGTTTCAGTAAGCTCTGAGAGTTGGTGATGGACAGGGAAGCCTGGCATGCTTCAGTCCATGGGGTCACAAAGTCAGACACAACTGAGCGACTGAACTGACTGATGAGAGAAAACTGTACATAAGAACTGTATATAGTTGATAGTCATTTCTCACTGGGTATGGGTTACTAACTCTGATACTAAAATACATGTATACCAGCATTCAAGAATTAAGTACCTGGGTGCAGGATGGTAGAAGTAAGTTTTCTCACTTTTTGAATTGGGACTTACAGATAGAGAAGGATGCAAAAATGATTCATGTAATAATGGATTAGAGTCAGAGACACCAGCACTAACTCATGCTTAATTTAATGTGAATACCATTTAGAGATATTTATAGACCTCTGCATACACTGAATTGTATTGTTTGGTACACAGTTGACATGGAGATAAAACTGAGCTGCCAAGTGTTGGACTAATTGATTAAAAACCAAAAGCCAAAATGAGAGTTAAGGCTTTCATCACCTACTGCCATGATAAAAGCAAGAATGTAAACAGGGGAAAGTACAACACCCCTATTTTGTTTTCCCCCAATAAATGGTTTGCCAGTCAAGGGTCAGATGGCTCAGTAGAGACATGAAGGAACTCTCCCACTATGGAGGGATCCTTGAACAAAATTTTCCTGCAGATGTATGGGGATTTGGGGAGATAAGATGGTATGAAGAAAAGAGAGGGCTACAAGCAGAGAAGTACTGAGTATTGAGTCAGACTCAGGAGATATGTCTTCAAGGTATGTCCTGCCCCACTCCAACCCCCGCCCCCAGAAAAAGAGGTGCCTGAGGAAGACCTTGGCTGAGGATCCCCTAGTAAAGAAACCTAGGGATGAATGCACTAGAGCATTGAGCATTGTAACATTTTAACTTGCCCCTACTATCACTGTCTCTCTGTGTTCTAAAAAAAAAAAAAACAAAAAACTAAAATTACAGTGAAAAGCAGTAGCATAAAAGCATTCAAGCTTCAAATGGAAGAGAACTCTTTCAAAGCCTCATTCTCAATTGTCCATATTTGTCCTGTCTGGTAATTCCCTATAAGATGTACTTAAAAGCTTGGTACTTATTTGACTTAAATCAGAGTTCACCAATTGTTAGATAGATTTTCTTGGTGGGCATTTGTCGAAAACAATCAGTGGTAGGTGTTTAACATTACAGATGTCTGAAACAGTTTGTAACAATTGGGACAAATGATAGACTAACAAAGAGACAAATGGAAAAGCTGGGAAAATGAGATGCCCATACAGGACTTTGAATTGACTTGACATATTACCAGTGAAGTTCTGAGTGCTTGGTGAGGGTTGTAGACAAGCCACAGTTCATATGCAAAAATCCTTGGCAAAAAATAAAAGACTTGTTAATCACAGCACTTAAGGGAATCTCTATAAAATCATTAGCTGCCCAATAAGCTAACCAAGCAGATGTATGTGGCAATGCAATCATGACACAAATATATTCTTTACATAATTAATTTAGAAAACTTACTAGACAAACAGCAACAACAACAAATGCTACAGAAGGAAGCATCTGATTTCTAGAATTGCCATGTTATTTAACAAGTGTATTTTTCAAACATAAAATATAATAAGAAACAAAGTGTGACCCATAAAAGGAAAGTAAACTGTCAATAAAAACCATCCATTGGCATTGAACTTAATAGAACAAGTTAGTAAATCAGTTAAATATGTTCAAAGAACTTAAAAGATATCTAAAATACTAAAGCAAAGAATGTTTATTAAATATAAACTATTTAAAAGTACAAATCATAAAAAAGAACCAGATAGAAATTCAGCAATTGAAAAGCCCATTAATTAGCATGTAAAATTCATTAGAAGTCCTCCAGAATAACTTTTACTTGGCATAGGTAAACTGAGATAATCTCAATTATCTCAATTAATCAATAACAGATTATTTCACTCAGTCTCTATTATTTTAGTCTGTAAAATGGAAAAATAAAAGAATTAAGAAACAGTAAGAGCCTCTGGTCAAGGCTAATGGTTTTTCCTGTGGTCATGTATGGATGTGAGAGTTGGACTGTGAAGAAGGCTGAGCGCCAAAGAATTGATGCTTTTGAACTGTGGTGTTGGAGAAGACTCTTGAGGGTCCCTTGGACTGCAAGGAGATCCAACCAGTCCATTCTGAAGGAGATCAGCCCTGGGATTTCTTTGGAAGGAATGATGCTAAAGCTGAAACTCCAGTACTTTGGCCACCTCATGCGAAGAGTTGACTCATTGGAAAAGACTCTGATGCTGGGAGGGGACTGGGGGCAGGAGGAGAAGGGGACGACTGAGGACGAGATGGCTGGATGGCATCACGGACTCGATGGACTTGAGTCTGAGTGAACTCCGAGAGATGGTAATGAACAGGGAGGCCTGGCGTGCTGCGATTCATGGGGTCGCAAAGAGTCGGACACGACTGAGCGACTGAACTGAACTGAACTGAATGAAGAGCCTCTGAGAACTGTGGTGAAATATGGCATACACCAACATAAACTTAGTGTGATTAACAGAAGGAGAGAGAAAATGGCATAGAAAGAATATTTGAAGATATAATGGTCCAAACGTTCACAAGTTTGATGAAAAATATCAAACAATGTAAGGCAGTAGGCAGTGGGATGACATAGTCAAAGTAATGAAAAGAAAGTTGTAATTCAGTAATTTTGTATCCAGAATAAATATTAATCAGAGGAGAGACTTAGAGATTCTCAGATTAAAAAAAAACAAAAACTGAGAATTGTATTTCTAGTACACTTGCTCTACAAATAATAATAATAGCAATCCTTCACACTGAAATAAATGACACCAGATAATTAACAGAATCCACTAGACACATAGAGTGAAAGTGTGAGTCACTCAATTCTGTCTACTCTTTGCGACCCTATGGACTGTAGCCTGCCAGGCTCCTTTATCCATGGAATTCTCCAGGCAAGAATACTGGAGTAGGGTGTCATTTCCTTCTATAGGACATCTTCTTAACCTAGGAATGAAACCTGAGTCTTCTGAATTGCAGGCAGATTCTATACAGTGATCTACCAGGGAAGTTACCTTTTACTGGTAACTATTGGTAGCTCAGGTGGTAAAGAAACCACCTAACCCTAGCTGGATTCCTGGGTCAGGAAGCTCTCCTGAAGAAGAAATAGGTTACTCACTCCAGTATTCTTGGGCTTCCCTAATGGCTCAGACAGTAAAAGAATTCTGCTGTGTGGGAAACCTGAGTCGATACTGGGTTGGTAAGACCCTCTGGAGGAGAGCATGGCAACCCACTTCCGTATTCTTGCCTGGAGAATCCTTATGGACAGAAGAGCCCGGTAGGCTACAATCCAGAGTCAAATGAGCAACTAGGCACAATAATGTAACATACATATATGCTGAATTTTATGTATATACAATTTTATATATACAATGTATATTGTGTGTATATATATGTTGAACATAAAACCATCCATTGGAGATATATATATATATATATATCTGTCTCTTATACACATCTTTTACTAGGGGATCCTCAGCCAAGGTCTTCCTCAGGCACCTCTTTTTCTGGGGGCGGGGGTTGGAGTGGGGCAGGACATACCTTGAAGACATATCTCCTGAGTCTGACTCAATACTCAGTACTTCTCTGCTTGTAGCCCTCTCTTTTCTTCATACCATCTTATCTCCCCAAATCCCCATACATCTGCAGGAAAATTTTGTTCAAGGATCCCTCCATAGTGGGAGAGTTCCTTCATGTCTCTACTGAGCCATCTGACCCTTGACTGGCAAACCATTTATTGGGGGAAAACAAAATAGGGGTGTTGTACTTTCCCCTGTTTACATTCTTGCTTTTATCATGGCAGTAGGTGATGAAAGCCTTAACTCTCATTTTGGCTTTTGGTTTTTAATCAATTAGTCCAACACTTGGCAGCTCAGTTTTATCTCCATGTCAACTGTGTACCAAACAATACAATTCAGTGTATGCAGAGGTCTATAAATATCTCTAAATGGTATTCACATTAAATTAAGCATGAGTTAGTGCTGGTGTCTCTGACTCTAATCCATTATTACATGAATCATTTTTGCATCCTTCTCTATCTGTAAGTCCCAATTCAAAAAGTGAGAAAACTTACTTCTACCATCCTGCACCCAGGTACTTAATTCTTGAATGCTGGTATACATGTATTTTAGTATCAGAGTTAGTAACCCATACCCAGTGAGAAATGACTATCAACTATATACAGTTCTTATGTACAGTTTTCTCTCATCAGTCAGTTCAGTCGCTCAGTTGTGTCTGACTTTGTGACCCCATGGACTGAAGCATGCCAGGCTTCCCTGTCCATCACCAACTCTCAGAGCTTACTGAAACTCATATCCATAGAGTTGCTTATGCCATCCAACTGTCTCATTTTCTGTTGTCCCATCTCCTCCCACCTTCAATCTTTCCTAGCATCAGGGTCTTTTCAAATGAGTCAGTTTCTTGCATCAGGTGGCAAAGTATTGGAGTTTCAGCGTCAGCACTGATCCTTCCAATGAATATTCAAGACTGATTTCCTTTAGGATGGACTGATTGGATCTCCTTGCAGTCCAAGGGACTCTCAAGAGTCTTCTCCAAAACCACAGTCTAAAGAAAAAACTATATTCACAGATAACAAGATATTGTATACAGGAAATCCTAGGGATCCTAAAGAAAATAGACCTAATAAGTGAATTTATCAAAGCTTTAGAATATAAGATTAATAAATAAAACTAAATTGCATTTATATAACTAGCAAAAAACTATAAGAAAATAAAACTGATTTAACATTTTCATCTATAATAGCATCAAAAACATTTAGAAATAAATTGAATAAAAGTAGCACATTCCTTTCATGTGGAAAACAACAAAACATTGTTAAAGACATTAAAGACTACAGAGAATGCAAGAACATATTATGTTCATGGCTTGTAAGACAGCATTGTTAAGATGGCAAAACCCTTAATCTACAGAGTTAACACAAACTCTAATAAAAGTACTCCCAGTTGACTTTTATGTAGAATTTTCTATTCTGATACAAAACTATTGAATTGCAAAACACAGAATAATAGTTAGAATAAACTTAAAAACAAATTTAAAAATCAAACAAAAATATTTAGAAGTCTCATTTTCTGATTTTTCAAACTTAAGTCACAGAAATCAAGACTTCATAGATCAACAGTACAATGGAATAAAATTATATTCCATATACATACATGCTGCTGCTGCTGCTAAGTCGATTCAGTCATGTCCGATTCTGTGCGACCCCATAGATGGCAGCCCACCAGGCTCCCCTGTCCCTGGGATTCTCCAGGCAAGAACACTGGAGTGGGTTGCCATTTCCTTCTCCAATGCATGAAAGTGAAAAGTGAAAGTGAAGTCACTCAGTCGTTTCTGACTCTTAGCAACCCCATGGACTGCAGCCTACCAGGCTCCTCCACCATGGGATCTTCCAGGCAAGAGTACCAGAGTGGGTTGCCATTGCCTTTTCCATATGCATGCATACATATCCATTTTGTAAAAATTAAATGTAAATATATGGGGCTTCCCTGGTAGCTCAACTGGTAAAGAATCTGCCTGCAGTGAAAGTGACCCCAGTTCAAATCCTGGGTCAAGAAGATCCCCTGAAGAAGGGATTGGCTACCCACTCCAGTATTCTTGGGCTTCCCTGATGACCCAGATAGTAAAGAATCCACCTGCAATGAGGGAGACCTGGGTTCAATCCCTGGGTTGGAAGATTCCCTGGAGGAGGACATGGCAACCCACTCCAGTATTCTTGCTTGGAGGATCCCTGCGGACAGAGAAGCCTGGCTGGCTACAGTCCATGGGGTCTCAAAGAGTCGGACATGACTATGTACAAATATACACACAAATATTGATGTTGAATCTTTACCTTACATAATATACAAAATAAAACCCTAAATGAATCCAAGACCACGTTATAGGAACTAAACTATAAAATCCTTAGAAAATATACAGCTGAATCTTTTTGTTCTTGGATTATATAATGATTTCTTTTACAGCAACAAAACACGATCAACAAAATAAAAATAAATTTAGCTGCATCAAGAAAAAGTATTTCCAGTATTTGCAAATCAATACCTTTGATACACCACATTGAAAACCTCAATATTAAAAGCCATATGATCATCTCAATAGATAAAGAAAAGGCTTTTTGATAAAATTCAACATCCATTTATGGTAAAAATTCACCAGAAAGTGGGAGTAGAGGGACATATTTCAACATTATAAAGATCATATATTCAAGACCACAGCTTGCATAATACTCAAAGGTGAAAAACTGGAAGTATTTCATCTGAAATCAGGAACAAGACAAGGATGTCCAGTCTCACCACTTTTATTCAACATAATATTGGAAAGTCATAGCCATAGCAATCAGATGAGAAGAAATAAAAGGAAACCAAACTGGAAGAAAATTAAGTAAAACTGTCATTTTTTGCAGCTGACATAGTACTATACAGAAAAAAACCCTAAAGATACCACTAAAGTCTAGCAGATTCCATAGCTGAATTTGGTAATTTTGCAGGATATAAAATTAATACATTAGAAATCCATTACCCTTTTATATACACTATAAATCAGCAAATTTGGAAAATTTAGCAGTGGCCACAGGACTGGAAAAGGTCAGTTTTCATATCAATCCCAAAGGGCAATGCCAAAAAATGTTCAAAATATGATACTGTTTTGCTCATTTCACATGGTAGCAAGGTTATGGTCAAAATCTTTCAAGCTAAACTTCAGTAGTACATGAACTGAAAACTTCCATATACACAAGCAGGATTTTGAAGAGGCAGAGGAATCAGAGATCAAATTCTCAACATTTTTTGTATCATGAAGAAAGCAAGGGAATTCCAGAAAAATATTTACTTCTGCTTCAAGGACTATGCTAAAGCCTTAGACTGTGTGGATTTCAACAAACTGCAAAATTCTTAAAGAGAAGAGAATACCAGACCACCTTTCCTGCCTCCTGAGAAACCTGTACGCAGTTCAAGAAGCAACAGTTAGAACAAAACATGGAAAAAACTAACTAGTTCAAAACTGGGAAAGGAGTACAACAAGGCTGTATATTGTCATAACTTACATGTAGAATACATCCTGCAAAATGCTGAGCTGGATGAATTACAAGCTGGACTCAAGATTGCCAGGAGAAATATCTACAACCTCAGATATGCAGGTGATATCACTTTAATGGCAGTAAAAGAGTAATGAAAGAACCTCTTGATGAAGGTAAAAGAGGAGAATGAAAAAGCTGACTTGAAACTCAGCATTCAAAAAACTAAGATGATGGTATCCAGTCTTATCACTTCATGACAAAGAGTGGGAAGAAGTGGAAGAAATGACAGATTTTCTTGGGCTCCAAAATCACTGGGGATGTTGACTGCAGTCGTGAAATTAAAAAACGTCTGCTCCTTGGAATGAAAGTTATGACAAACCTAGGCAGCATATTAAAAACAGACACTTTGCTGACAAAGGTCTGAATAGTTAAAGCTATGGTCTTTTCAGTAGTCATGTATGCATGTAATAGTTGGATCATAAAGAAGAATGAGTGCCAAAGAATTGATGCTTTTGAATTGTGATGCTAGAGAAGACTCTTGAGATTCCCTTGGACTGAAGGAGATCAAGTCAATCCAGAAGGAAATCAACACTGAATATTCATTGGCAGGACTGATGCTGAAGTTCCACTATTTTGGCCACCTGATGTGAAGAGCCAACTCATTGGAAAAGACCCTGATGCTGGGAAAGAGTGAAGGCAAAAGGAGAAGTGGCAGCAGTTGATGAGATGGTTAGAAAGCATCGCTGACTCAATGGACTGGAATCTGAGAAAACTCTAGGATATAGTGGAGGATAGAGGAGCCTTGCATGCTGCAGTCTTTGGGGTCTCAAAGAGTCAGACATAACTGAGAGACTGGAAAATAACAAATATAAATATCAGGGTTATTTTACATTTAGTTTATAGCTCCTCTTTATTTGATATATAATTGAAAGAGAAATATATACAAGATAATTACAAATTTATATTGCTATTCACACATATATAGCATGCAATCTATAAGAATAACAATATACAGAAGGTGAAAAGATGTATATGAATAAAATGTTTGCACACTGTTACAATTTAGATGGTAGAATTCAAGCTATGTTTTCAATTTTAATGTTAATTGCATTTCTCAAAGTAAATACAACATACATACACAGTGAGTGAGTGAAGTCATTCAGTCGTGTCTGACTCTTTGCGACCCTGTGGACTGTAGCCTACCAGGCTCCTCTGTCCATGGGATTCTCCAGGCAAGAATCCTGGAGTGGGTTGCCATTTTCTTCTCCAGGGGACCCTCATATATATGCAAACATATATATATATATGTACATACATAAAAGGAAAATACAGGGATCAACATTTTACAAAACAAAACTTAAGCTTCACCAAAAGACAGTGATGAAGACACTGAAGAAGAAAATTACAGCCTATACAGTAATCAAATAGTTAAGACAGAAGTCCTTCTTTAACAGTACTTAATTTAAAAACTACATGTAAAAGAATGAAATTAGAATACTTCCTAATACTATAGAGAAAAATAAACTCAAAATGGATTAAGGACCTAAATGTAAGACCAAACACTATAAAACTTAGAGGAAAACATAGGAAGTACACTCTTTGACAAAAACCACAGAAAGATCTTTTTTGACCCATCTCCTAGATTAATGAAAATAAAAACAAAAATAAACAAATGGGACATAATTAAAGGATTTTGCACAGCAAAAATGAGACAATTTTTATCTTGTCTCACCATAAGTGAGACACAAAGACGACACTCAGAATGGGAGAAAATATTTGCAAACAGATCAACTGACAAGAGCTTAATCTCCAAAATATATAAATAGCTCATGGAACTCAATATCAAAACAACAAACAACACAATCATAAAATGGGTGGAAGAGCTAAATAGACATTTTTCAAAAAAAGACCTAAAGATGGCCAAGAGACATATGAAAAGATGTTCAACATCACTCATTATTAGAGAAATGCAGAGCAAAACTACAATGAGATGGGGTATCACCTCACACCAATCAGAATGACCATCATAATAAAATAAAAAAAAAATCCACGAACAATAAATGCTAGAGAAGAGTGTGAAGAAATGAGCACTCTCTTGCGCTGTTGGTGGGTGCAAATTGATACAGGCACTATGGAGAACCATATGGAGGTTCATTAAACATGTAAAAATAGAACTGCCATATGACCCAGTAATCCCACTACTATGCATATGCCCTGAGAAAAGCAAAATGCAAAAAGATGCATGTACCTCAGGGTTAATTGCAGCACTGTTTGCCATAACCAGAGCATGAAAGCAACCTAAAAGTTCATCAATAGATGAATGGATAAAGAAGCTATGGTACATGTATACAATGGAAAATCGCTCAGCTATAAAAAGGAAAGCAATTGGGTCATTTGTAGAAATGTGAATGGTCCTAGAGTTTGTTATACAGAGTGAAGTAAATCAGAAAGAAAAAATCAAATTTTGCATATTAAATGCATATATGTGAAAGAAAAATGGTACAGATGAACCTATCTCAAGGAAGGTATAGAGATGCTGGTGTAGGGAAGGGACTTGTGGGCATAGGGGTGGGGTTGGAAGGGGTGGTGATAGGATGAATGGGAGACTGAGTTTGATGTATGTGCACCATCTTGTGTAAGACACTAGTGGGAACCTGCTATATAGTGCAGGGAGCTCGGCTCGGTGCTCTGTGGTGACCTGGATAGATGGGGTGGGGGTGGCGGGAGGTCCAAGAGGGAGGTGATGTATGTGAACAGATAGCTAATCAGTTTGCTGTGCAACACTGTAAAGCAGCTATACCCCCAGTTAAAAAAATTAAATGTAATAAAATTTTCAATTAAAAGGAAGAAGTTTAAGTAATGGATTAAAAAATATGGTCCCTCTATATACTGTCTATAAACTGTTTTAGATATGAAGACAGACGGAGGCTATAAGACTCACAATCTATGATGAATTTGACATGCTAAATTAGCCCTTATTAAGTGGAGCAGAGGGTACCAGAGGATGAACCAAGATTCAGCAAAAGACCACAGAAGAAACTGAGATAGAGAATTGTATTACTCACAAGTCCTGGAAGAAGTATCTGACATATCTTGAGGGGCCTGAAGGGGAGATAAAGACAGAGTACAGAAAGAGAGAGGCCGGACCAGGGACATGTGTATTTATTAGGATTAACGGAAAGAGTGCTTTGGGGTTCCTTGGCTAAGGCTGGATTGGTCAATTTGAGCCAAAAGAGCAAGGTTTTGATAAGTTATATGGAAGTCTTATCTAAGGGAGCATAAAATAAAGGTAGCAGAAGGCAGCAGAGACTGCTGATCATAAGAGCTGTTAGGAAGTCACAGAAGGAATGCAGACTGCTGTTTCGGGCATGTGCTTGCATGATGAGGCTAATGTCAGCTTAAGGTCACTGCATGTTTCTTGGCCAAACAAAATGGACACCAAGGCAGTAAAAACATGGAGGAGTTTAGCTAAACACTTGACATAGTCATTAAAAAATGGACAAAGCCCTTGGATTAAACAGTCTCCAAAGAAGATATACAAATGGCCAAAAAGCACATAAAAGATGCTCAATATTAGGGAAATGCAAATATAAACCACAATGAGATTTGGCAAAAAGTTTTGGCAAGGATGTGGAAACATTGAAATCCTCATTTGTTGCTTGTGAGAATATAAAATGTCACAGTTATTTAGAAAATCGGTTTGAAAATTCCTCAAAATGTTTATGATAAAGTAGCTTAATGGTCCAGCAGTTTCCAGAAAGTTCACCCCTGTGCCCCCAAAACCAAACTGAACACATATGTTCACATGAAAATTTGTATATAGATTTTTACTGCAGTATTTTCCATAATAGCCAAAAGGTGGAAACATCCAAATATCTCCCAATGAATATATAAAATATAATAATATTATTCAGTCATAAAAATGTAGGAAGTATCGACAGATGCTACAGCAAGAATGAATCTTGAAAGCATCATGGTAAGTGAAAGAAACTGGACACAAAAGACCAGATCTTGTAGGGCTCCATTTATATAAAATGTCCCGAATAGGTAAATCTATAGGGATAGTAAATTATCAGTTGCCTAGTAGATGAGGGGTATGTAAAAAAATTGCTAGTGGATGCATTGTTTCATTCTGGGGTTCTGAAAATGGAGAATTAGACGGTGGTGATGGTTGCAGAACTTTGTGAACGTACTAAAAATCACTAAATTTTATACTTTATAAAGGTAAATTTTATACTATGTGAGTTACATCTCTCTGTATAAATAAAATATATATGAAACAAAATCTATACATATTTCATATATATGTGTGTATGTGTGTTTGTTAGTCTCAGTTGTGTCTGACTCTTTGTGACCCCAAGGACTGTAGCCTGTCAGGCTCCTCTGTCCATGGAATTCTCCAGGCAAGAATATTGAAATAGGTAACCATTCCTTTCTCCAGGGAATCTTCCCAACCCAGGGATTGAAACTATATTGCAGGCAAATTCTTTACCATCTGAATAACCTATATATGTGTTGGGGCTTCCCTGGTAATAGATCCTTTAGCTTCTGAACCACCAAGGAAGCCCCAGTATATATATACACACACACACACACACACACACACATGTATAAACTAAAACTGATAAGTATTGATATGCTTTATTTCTCCATAAAGTTGAGAGCGAGGTTGTATACCCAGAATGGCCACTAATGGTAGTCCTACATCAACAATATGGTCCTAGCCATGAGAATATTTGTGATCTATAATCAGCGTTAACTGAATAGATATGAGAATGATTGCTGTTCTGAGATGTCAAGACATGAGGTATGATTGACTTTATACAAAACAGATGTACATGCATTGTAGCTGGTGCTGTTCTTAAGGGAAACGATGTATAGAAGAACAATTTCCTTGTTCAGAAATGCACAAATTCCCTAGTCATCTTCTTCTGAGATTTAATTGGATTAGAGGAGGATATTTTTCTTTTAATCCTAAAAACAAATATTCCCCTAGTCTACTAGAGGGACATTAACTTCACTGCATCTCCTAAACATTTTCTTAAAATTTTTCTTTAATTATTACACCTACACAAATATGTTTTGATTTCATTCCAAAGAAACAATTTATAAAGTTTACAAGCTAACAAAAAATATATAAGCATGCATTTGACAAGTTAATTTTAGAGGGACACTGTAGCAATAAACATGTAGCTATGTGATTTCTAAAAAATAATTTGATCTGAATTTCTTTACACTGTTTAGATTTCCCATGTTAGAGAATCTGTTTTAAAAATAGCATTTAGTGTTCTAATTCTCCTAATTTAGTGTCTGGAAGCTGCCCACTTGCAACTATGTAAATACCAAATTATTCCATCTTATTGTCATTGCTTCATTAATTTTCTGCAGGTTAAATGCATTTTAGATCATACTTTCAAGTTTCATATTATATCAGCAATTTTCTAGCTCATATTTAATACAAGCAATTTAATCAAAATGTTGCAAGTGTAATCAGAGTACAGTGAAGGGAATTTTTTATTATTAAATATCTTGCACTTCCCACAGGTTATAGTACATCAAGTGTTCATTAGTTCTTAAACAGTACCTCTGTGTTTGCACATTAATGCAGCTAATGTTTGAATGCAATAGCAGGAGAAATAAAACAAGACCTCATAATTGCCATCACATTTCTAGAATCTTCATAATCCAAGTCTTATTCTGAATATTTATTTATTTCAGTAACAGCACACTTTCCTTGTGTCAATCATATTCTGAGCACGTTTCCCCTTTAGTTCTAAGGTAGCTACAGCAATGTCAAGTGTAATGTCACTTTAGCCTCACGTCTAGTAGGGAAAGTCAGTAGATGTACTGAGTCTTTTTCTCTTATACTAATGATAACAGGATGAACTGTGGTTAAAGGGATAGGATGATTTTATTCTTTTAGAAAAAACAATTGCCCCCCCTTGTGAAATTGAGGATGTGGTGAAAGTGTTAGTTTCTCAGCTGTGTCTGACTCTTTGCAACCCCATGGACTGTAGCCACCAGACTCTTCTGTGCATGGAATTCTCTAGGCAAGAATGCTGGTGTGGGTCAGCATTTGAAAGCCCATCCAAACTGAGTGAGCTAAAAATGAGTAATAGTTTCCCTGAGATGAGTATATTCTTTTACCAGGATGTGAGTAGATTGAAGATAAGAAGAAACAAATACTTTGGTAAAATAGTGGTATGTAAATATCCTACTAAAATTAAGAAATGTATATTTAAATAAAGGTAGTATTTAGAATTCCAAATTTTTATAAACTTGTTGGAAAAGTATTGGAAAATCAAGGAAATCAGTGTCTTACTTAACTCAAAAGCCTAGAGAAAATTGTTATTAGAATTTTGATGTGTATGTGCAACATCCATACTCTACTGTGCTTATTTGCCATTTGTATAGATTTTGGTTTGTCTGTTTTAAGTAATGTATGCTACCATTTTACTCTTGAAAAGTGTAATTGCAAATAATATCTTAAATTTTGGCATGGAATTTAAAAACAAAATTGTCTTTGCTTTTGTTCATAATAAAATTATTGTTGTCTTGTTATTCACATTCTCATTTATCACTCTGTTTTCAGCCTTTTTTCTGAAGAATTACTTTTTCTTATTGTATTCTTATATAGTCAGTCATGAGTTTTCATCTGTCTTAATTTTATTTGTTCTTCTATCAGAAATCTAAAGATCCAAGTTCATCAAAATAGAAGAATAGAAATAAACTATTACCAACTTTTAAAGGAAAGTTAGTCCATTTGCCTACTCCTCCATTTTTGCAACATGTCTGAGCAAAGATTGCATTAAAAACAGGCCCAGCTTTAGGCAGTAATACTGAAAATGATGGTAGGAAAAGGAAGTATGTTTGTCATGAAGAAAACAATAGCATGGACTACTCTTCTGTTAATGACAGATCTGGCTGGTATGTAGTTGGTGTTCATTTCTGTTTATTTTCTAATTTATTGATTAGCTATCATTTTGAATATAACTTATTTTGTTATATAATAATAACATAGAATTATTATTGGATAAACCTGAAAGTCATTACTTTACCTTTTCTATTTAACCTGTTTTTCCCTGTCAGGAAATATATAAAGGTAAATATAGGAAAAGGAGAAATTATTTTTAATAACATCCCATACACCAGAGATCAAATTACCAATATCTGTTGGATCATAGTAAAGCAAGAGGATTCCAGAAAAACATCTACTGCTTCATTGATATACTAAAACATTTAACTGTGTAGATCTACATTTGACTGTGTGGATCACTGGATCAACTGTGGAAAATTCTGAAACAGATGGGAACACCAGACTACATTACTTGCCTTCTGAAAACCTGTATACAGGTCAAGAAGCAACAGTTAGAACAGGATATGGAACAAATGAGTGGTTCAAAATTGGAAAAGGAGTACATCAAAGCTGTATATTGTCATCCTGCTTATTTAACTTATATGCAGAGTATATCATGCGAAATGCTGGGCTGGATGAAGTTCAAGCTGACATCAAGAAAACCGGGAGAAATATCAATAACCTCACACATGCAGATGATACTACCCTAATGGCAGAAAGCAAAGAGGAACTGAAGAGCCTCTTGATGAAAGTGAAAGAAGAAAGTGAAAAAGCTGGCTTAAAACTCAACACTCAAAAAACTAAGATCATGGCCTCAGGTCCCATCACTTCATGGCAAATAGATGGGGAAGCAACGGAAATAGTGACAAATTTTATGTTCTTGGGTTCCAATATCACTGCAGATGGTAACTGCAGCCATGATATTGAAAGATGCTTTTTCATTAGAAGAAAAGCTATGACAAACCTAGACAGCATATTAAAAAGCAGACACATCACTTTGCTGACAATGGCCCATATAGTCAAAGCTGTGATTCTTTTAGTAGTCATGTATGGATGTGAGAGTTGGACCATAAAGAAGGCTGAACGCCAAAGAATTGATTGTTTTTAACTGTGGAGTTGGAGAAGACTTTTGAGAGTCCCTTGGAAAGCAAGGAGATCAATCCAGTCAATCCTCAAGGAAATGAGCTTTAAATATTCATTGGAAGAACAGATGCTGAAGCTGAAGCTTCCATCCTTTGCCCAGCTGATACAAAGAGTTGACTCATTAGAAAATACCCTGATGCTGGGAAAGATTGAAGGCAGGATGAAAAGGGGGGAGAAGAGGATGAGATGGTTGGAAAGCATCACCAATTCAAAGGGCATGAGTTTGTGCAACTCTGAGAGAGAGTGAAGGACTGGGAAGCCTGGCATGCTGCAGTCCATGGGGTCGAAAAGAGTCAGACATGACTGAGTGACTGAACAACAGCAATAAACACAAGAGACCCTCCTTGCACTTACCTATGATTGTAAGATTTCTCCACTGTAACATAGCCCAAAGCAAGAGGGTAAAAACAGGGAAGGAAAAAAAAAAGAGTAAGTATTGGTTGGTCTAAGTTTGTTTGGGTTTTCCATTCAATTTTATGGAATATATGAACAAACTTTTTGGCCAACCCAATGCTTTGCTTTTGGAAGAAAAAGATACACATTATGTACTTCCATGCAGCTGTCAAATAACTGACTTAATTAGGATAAACTCAAGGTCAGTTTACAGGGCCAGGCATTGATTACTAAAATGTCACCTATTGACCTCCTCAAATAATTAGAATCTCTATTTAAATATTCACTGAGAACGCATTTTAAAAGGCAGAATAACTGCTGTTAAACAATTCTGTTTTATTCAGGGTCTTAGTTGCTGCTTTGTCACCTCCATAGTGTGCTGTTAGCGATTTAAATAATTAAGCTTTGGAAGATTGGTATGTTAATTTAATTAAAACATCTCTGCCAATTGTTCTTCTTGTTATTTTGCCATGTCTTATTGCCAGTACTTTCATAAGCTATGGAAGCTGTGAGGAAAGAGCTTATAATTTGCAATGAATTTCTCTTTCTGTTGAAAATGAGAACCATTATAAAATTTTATTTAGCCATTTATCCAAGATGGCAATACACTACACCCAGGATTATAGGCCTGTCAGTTGGAAATCTTTCAGTGATTTAATGCTGACTGCCCTCTTCTTCCAGCTCCATGGTAACCTGATTACACTGCCTTGAAGTAGAAAACATGCTGCCTGATATTTAAATACATGCAGAACTTTTGCCAAAGGCACAGCATCTCCTTGTGAATTTCAGTGGTGTAGGCCAGGAGAGTGTCAGTAGAGGCCAAGTACAAGGCTTTAACTTCAGTCTTGATATTGATCATCTAAAGAACTAGGTTGGAGACAATGTCCTTAAGCCATAGATTTTGCTGGTAAATTAGCAAACTAAAAGAGACTACATGAATTTTTTAAAAAAATCTGCATAAAGGCAATGTATAGGCAATAACCTAGCCTAGAAATCAGAAGACCCACTACTAGGCCAAGTTCTATACTGTGAAACTTTATGGAGAAATATATTTGCCTGTCAGAATTTATTTACTGAGATTTTCATTTAAAATATGAAATTAGA
Organism: Cephalophus harveyi; assembly: GCA_006410635.1. NCBI lineage: Eukaryota > Metazoa > Chordata > Mammalia > Artiodactyla > Bovidae > Cephalophus > Cephalophus harveyi. Next base: position 41,718 of record SJYT01064311.1, on the reverse strand, counting down.
AAGAGTAGGACCTATCATAAAATGCAAATATAGTTAGATACTGTTTACAGATGGGAAACAGACTGAAATATTACAGTATTCAGTACGTTAGTAATTGTGAGGATGAGGATTTAATACCAAGCCATTGGGTGTTTTACACAGCCCATCGCAAACTTAACTTTTCACATAACATTATATTTGCTCCAAACCTATAATGTAGTGGTCAAGTAATGGAGGAAAAGAAAACGCAAAATAAATAAGTCATCTCAAAGATTCCACCTTCTTCTTTTCCTTGAAATGACCTAACCCTCTTTTATCTTCTTAATGACCAGGGTCTTTCACTCCAGTCCCCACAATAGACATCACGAGATTACTCCCTGCTCCATCCACAACTGTCAAAGCCATCTTAATCTTCTTTTTCCCTTGACTAAAAAAAAAAAAAAAAAAATCTAAAAAATTGCATGGTGAATTAAAATATTATGAATTATTTGACACTCTTACAGTGAAGAGACCTATCCCCTTGAATATGGGCAAATTGTATGACTCCTTTCACCCACTCACTGAATATGAAGAAAATGATGTAGTTCCACCTTCTGGGCCCAGGCTGTTCTCGTGTTCTGTCTCTTAAAACACACATTAGACCCAACTATCATGCAATGGGAACCCAAAGATATATGAGGATCCATGCAAGGGCGGTGCATTCTACAACTCTACCTGAGCTCCCAGGCAACAACCAGAGGTTGTTCTCAGCAGCATGAAAGAAACAGCTTGGATATCCTACTGTGAAAAACTTAAAATGACTCAGGGGACTTCCCTGGTGGTCCAGTGGTTGAGAATCGACCTTCTTATGCAGGAGAGGAGGATTCAATCCATAGTCAGGGAACAAAGAAACTAAGATCCCACATGCTGCAGGGTAACTAAGCTCACATACCAACTACTGAGCCTGTGTGCCACACACAGTTCCTTGGGTTATTTTTCCAAAAGCAAAATGTAATAATTTCTTTACTGCACTTTGTTAATTCATTGTAGAAAACATTTTTTTCCCCTTCAATCTCTAAGATGCTGAGTAGAAGATGCATGGGCTGATCCCTGAAGGTTCAGACTTCAGGATTAATTAAGACTCAGAGAACTAGTACATATTTTTACAGGAATAAAACCACATTAAAAAAAAAAAAAACAACTAAGAATAATAGGAAATTCTTAGTACTAACAGTGAAAAGCATTGTTTTAAACACCCTACATATTTTAACTCATAATCATAATAATTTTTATTAGGTAAGTACTACTATTATCCCAGAGTAGTTGAATAATTTGGAACTCTTGTCAATCTATATCCCTTTAGAATATGAATGCTTGATAAACATTAGTACTCTTTAACAATTTTCATAGATGTCATGAAATTTATGAAAGGCATTAAGTAAAAGCAAAGCATGTGAATTAAGAAATCTAGGTCTGTTTCAAAACTGTCATAGTATACAGATATCAAATTATTTCAACAAAGCATAAGCTAAGTACTATGGCCAAAGTAAAGAGTGGAGCAGACAAAAGGATCTGGAACTGTCTGTAGGAAAGGTAGGATATAATTTAAATATGGAGCCAGGCAGTGAAAGTGACATTTGAGCAAGGAAGAAATGGAATAAAAGGATCAGACAGGCAAATACATTGGTCACATCACTCTAGGCAGAAAAAATGGTGATCAAAAGATCCATTTTGCTTGAACATGTCTAGATTAAATATAGGGATTTAGCAAAAAGGTTAGTAGTGAATGTGATGAGGGAACAACTAAATGGCTAGCTCATGCATGATTTTGTGAATTATTGTCAGAACTTTGGATTTTCCTATGAGTGGAATGGGAAACCATTGCAAGATTAAAAGCAGGCAAATAATCAGATTTAAAAAAATATCAACCTTGCTGCTCTGTTGAAAACGTGATGTTGGTCAACAGGTGAAGGAGTAGAAACAACAATTATAAGATCACAGCAAAGACGAGTTGATGGTTGAACAAACTCAGAGGTAGTAACTGAGATGGTGAGAAGTGCTCAGATCTAGATGCATTTTAAATGTGAGGAAAGAGGATTTTCTAATTTATTGGACATAAAAAAAAAGTTCAAACATGACATCAGTTTTGGTGTTAAAAACCTTGAAAGATGAAGTTACCCTAAAATGAGTAAAGTGTGACCTCAAGAGGACAGCTGGAGGTGAAAATGATATTAGGAGTTCATTTTTATACATTTTGATTTGAGATGCTGAATAGATAAACTTGAAAGCTGAAGCTAAGACAAAGACCAGTATGACAAATGTAATTTTGGAAGTTAGAATATAGATTAAATGTATGAGACTTGGAGAGAACACCAAGGAAATGAAAATAGAAAGAAAAGGTCTGAGTTTTAAGCCCTCAAACTTCAGCATTAAAAAACAAAATGGAGAAAGACAGAAAAATCAGCATATTTGAGAAATAGCTAACATAATACTCAACAGTGAAAGATGAAAGCATTTCTTTTGAGATCAAGAACAAGAAAATTATGTACACTCTCACCTTTTATTTTATTCAACAAAAGTTTGAAAGTCTTAGCCACAGAAGTAAGAGAAGAAATAAAAGGAATCCAAATGGGAAAATAATAAGTAAAACTGGCAGTGTTTACAGATGATGCTATATATAGAAAATCCTAAAGATGATAATAAAAAACTACTAGAGCTCATCAGAGAAGGCAATGGCACCCCACTCCAGTACTCTTGCCTGGAAAATCCCATGGACGGAGGAGCCTGGTAGGCTGCAGTCCATGGGGTCACTGAGAGTTGGACACGACTCAGTGACTTCACTTTCACTTTTCACTTTCATGCATTGGAGAAGGAAACGGCAACCCACTCCAGTGTTCTTGCCTGGAGAATCCCAGGGACGGCGGAGCCTGGTGGGCTGCCGTCTCTGGGGTCGTACAGAGTCGGACACGACTGAAGCGACTTAGCAGCAGCAGCAGCAGAGCTCATCAATTAACGGTGAAGTTGAAGGATACAAAATTCACACACAGAAATCTGTTTCACTTTTATATGCTAACAATGAAAGATTAAAAGGAGAAATTAAAGAAACAATTCTATTTACCATTGCATCAAAAAGAATAAGATAACTAGGGATAAACCTACCTAAGGAAACAAAATGCCTGTACTCCCACAACTATAAGATGCTGATAAAAGAAATGGAAGATGACACAAAAAGATGGAAAGGTATACCATGTTCTTGGATGAAGAATCAGTTCTGTCAAACTATATTACCCATGGCTATCTACACATTCAAAGCAATCACTATCAAATTATCAATGGTAATTTTCACAGAACTAGAAAATAAATCTTAAAATCTGTATGGAGACAAAAAAGACCCCAAAAAGCCAAAGCAATCTTGAGAAAGAATAACAGAGCTAGAGGAATCAGGATCCAGACTTCAGACTATACTACAAAGCTACAGTAATCAAAACAATATGGTACTGGCACAAAAGTGGAAATACAGGTCAATGAAATAGGATAGAAAGCCCAGAAAAAAACCCACGCACTTATGGTCAATTAATCTGTGACAAAGGAGGCAAGACTATACAGTGGAGGAAAAACAGTCTGGTTAATAAATGGTGTTGAGAAAACTGGACAGTTACATATAAAAAAATGATATTAGAACACTCCCTAACAACATACACAATGATAAACTCAAAATGGATTAAACTTGAAATGGATCTAAAGGTAAGGCTGGATATTATAAAACTCTTAGAGGAAGACACAGGAAGAACACTCTTTGACATAAATTGCAGGAATGTCTTTTTGGATCCATCTCCCAGAATAAAGGAAATAAAACCAAATATAAATGGGACCTAATTATACTCAAAAGCTTTTGCACAGCAAACAAACCATAAGCAAAACAAAAATATAACTCAATATGGGAGAAAATATTTGCAAAATGTGTGACTGACAAGGGATTAGTCTCCAAAATATATAAGCAGCTCATGTGCCTCAATATCAAAACAAACAACCCAATCAAAAAATGAGCAGAAGATCTACATAGAGATTCCTCCAAAGAAGACATTCAGATGTTCAAGAGGCATATTAGAAGATGCAAACATCACTAATTATTAGAGAAGTGCAAATCAAAACTACAATTGCATATTATCTCACACCAGTCAGAATGGCCATCATCAAAAAAATCTACAAACAATAAATAGTGGAGATGGTATGGATAAAAGGGGAGCCCTCCTATACTGTTGGTGGGAATGTAAATCAGTAAAAACACTATGGATAACTGTATGGAGATTCCTTAAGAGAGTAAAAATAGAGCAACTGTATGATTCAGCAATTGGACTCCCAATTCAGAGAACATCATGGTTCAAAAAGATACATGTACTCCAGTGTTCGTGCGACCACAGTTTATACCTAAATACCCATCAAGAGAGGAATGGCTAAAGAAATGTGGTACATATATAAATGGAATATTCAGTTCAGTTGCTCAGTCTGACTCTTTGCGACCCCATGAATTGTAGCACGCCAGGCCTCCCTGTCCATCACCAACTCCCAGAGTTCACTCAGACTCATGTCCATTGAGTCGGTGATGCCATCCAACCATCTCATCCTCTGTCATCCCCTTCTCCTCCTGGCCCCAATCCCTCCCAGCATCATAGTCTTTTCCAATGAGTCAACTCTTTGCATGAGGTGGCCAGGGTATTGGAGTTTCAGCTTTAGCATCAGTCCTTCCAAAGAACACCCAGGACTGACCTCCTTTAGAATAGACTGATTGGATCTCCTTGCAGTCCAAGAAACTCTCAAGAGTCTTCTCCAACACCACAGTTCAAAAGCATCAATTCTTCAGCGCTCAGCTTTCTTCACAATCCAACTCTCACTTCCATACATGCTGCTGCTGCTGCTAAGTCGCTTCAATTGTGTCCGAATCTGTGCGACACCATAGACAGCAGCCCACCAGGCTCCCCTGTCCCTGGGATTCTCCAGGCAAGAACACTGGAGTGGGTTTCCATTTCCTCCTCCAAGGCATGAAAGTGAAAAGTGAAAGTCAAGTCGCTCAGTCGTGTCTGACTCTTTGCGACCCCATGAACTGCAGCACGCCAGGCCTCCCTGTCCATCACCAATTTTCTCATGATGTACTCTGCTTAAAACCATAAACCTAGCTTAATCAGATTTATAGTAATGTCAAATCCTGTTGTTTTCTTTCTTTCCTTATGAGTATTTTAAGAGTCCTAGGATAGTGAAAGATAATATTTTTAGTATCACCAACAAATGGATTTTAATATCTGAAATTAAACTAATTTCTTTAAGTCATTACTTTGCCAACAAAGATCTGTCCAGTCAAGGCTATGGTTTTTCCAGTGGTCATGTATAGATGTGAGAGTTGGACTATAAAGAATGCTGAGCACCAAAGCATTGATGCTTTTGAACTATGGTGTTGGAGAAGACTCTTGAAAGTCCCTCGGACAGAAAGGAGATCCCACCAGTCATTCCTAAATGAAATCAGTCCTGAATATTCACTGAAAGGACTGAAGCTGAAACTCCAATACTTTGGCCACCTGATGTGAAGAACTGACTCAATGGAAAAGACCATAATGCTTGGAAAGGTTGAAGGCAGGAGGAGAAGGGAATGATGAGGATGAGATGGTTGGATGGCATCACTGACTCAATGGACATGAGTTTGAGCAGGCTCCAGGAGTTGGTGATGGCCAGGGAAGCCTGGTGTGCTGCAGTTCATGGGGTTGCAATTAGTCAGACATGACTGAGTGACTGAACTGAACTGAAGTTATAATGCAGTGATTTTTTGTTCATTTTTTCAGGTTGATTGTTTTTGTGGTTTATGGGGGTTTATCTGCTGCCTTCTCCAGTGGAACTATGAATAGTATGCATTTAACACATTCTCATTTCTATAACAGTTCCATCATCACACTTATTACATAGAATTTATTTCTGGAACTATCCAACTCTGTATGTATCATGTAGAACTAAAATCCCATATTCTCCTTATCTTTTTCATTATTAAATATGCATTTCTCTGGGGTTTCCCAGGTGGCGCCATTGGTAAAGATCCTGCCTGCCAGTGCAGGAGACATAAGAAAAATGGTTTGATCTCTAGGTTGGGAAGATCCCCTGGAGGAGGGCATGGCAACCCACTCCAGTATCCTTGCCTGGAGAATCTCATGGACAGAGGAGCCTGGCAGGCTGTGGTTCATAGGGTTGCAGAGAGTCTGAAGATATGACTGAAGAAACTTAGCTCAGATGTACGCATGCGTGTCTTTGAACAGAATTCCTTGGTCTATTCATATTGTATATTACAGACATTTTTTTGTTTTACTTTTGGAATCTCATATCATTTTTTCTAACCCTGGTGGTCTTTCTGCCCTGACTGTTAGTCTATTATTTTTGTGATCCTACTAAGTAATCCAGTAGTTTGGTTCAGTTCAGTTGCTCAGTCATGTCTGACTCTTTGCAACCCTATGAACTGCAGCACACCAGGCTTCCCTGGCCATCACCAACTCCCAGAGCTTGCTCAAAGTCATGTCCATCGAGTCAGTGATGGCATCCAATCATCTCATCCTCTGTCATCGCTTTCTCCTCCTGCCTTCAATCTTTCTAGAATCCAGTAGAGTTTATTCAATTTTACTAACTGTAAATCATTTACCCTTAACTTCTTCAAAAGACTGAAGGGACAGAGATTACACAATAGATTCTTTCCAGAATAATCCCATGTTCTGACATTTATTGCTAGGACAGCTGATATGGTCTAGTTCCTTATGTCAGGAATAATTTAGTATTTATGTGGCACTTCACATTTTCACAATGATCTCCAATCATTAATAAAACATTTTCCATGACATTCCTGTCAGAGAGGTCAGTATAAGTACCAGTAACTAGGACCACTTAATAACAAAACCATAAAAGAGTTACCATAATCCTCTGTTTCTTGGTGTTAATTTTTAAGCGTGTAAAATTTGAGCATTTATTAAATCTATTGACTGCACTGCATTAGATTCATAAATTTTCAATATGGATGAGTTACTATAAGTGATATTGAGAAAAGCTTAAGAAGTTATAACTCTGTTTTCAAAAGCAGGCTGCATTCAATAAAGTCTGCTAATAAACATATAATAAATCCTTTCTGGACTAAGGTGAAGGAAGGTGAAGTCGCTCAGTCATGTCCGACTCTTTGCGACCCCATGGACTGTAACCTACAAGCCTCCTCTGTCCATGGGATTCTCCAGGCAAGAATACTGGAGTAGATTGCCATTTCCTTCTCCAAGGGCTATTTTATTAAGTCAGAGAGGAGAGAATTCTAGAATATTTAGTGTTAGCAATGCCTTACCCAGAATTGAATAATATAACAGAGATTGATTAGAGTTTAAAATCACATTTGAGAAAGATTGTAGTTTTTCAATCAGTTAATGAAAATCTAAGTCAGAATTTTGCAAATATTGAAAAATAGTAGGCAGTATACCCAGATGTTGATGAACTAAGACTTCTGGCAAACATTATGTTCTTGTGCTCAGTTATTACACAACAAAACTACTACAAAATTTTTATTTTTTAATCTTGCCTTCCTAAAGACCTTGGGAGTAAACCCTTTGTTCTTACTTTCCAAAGCTATCTGGACCTGTTTGGAAGGAATGATGCTGAAGCTGAAACTTCAGTACTTTGGCCACCTCATCTGAAGAGTTGATTCATTGGAAAAGACTGATGCTGGGAGGGATTGAGGGCAGGAGGAGAAGGGGATGATAGAGGATGAGATGACCAGTTGCCCTTGGATGGCATCACTGACTCGATGGACATGAGTCTGAGTGAACTCCAGGAGTTGGTGATGGACAGGAAGGCCTGGCGTGCTGCGATTCATGGGGTTGCAAAGAGTTGGACACGACTGAGTGACTGAACTGAACTGAATCAACAGTAACATTTATTTTAAATAGCATATTCAAAGATATTTTCCTTCCATAGGAAGTTGTTTTTTTTTTTATTTTTGACAGATTTGTTCATCTCAGATGTCAAAATTCTTCTTCTCCAAAAGTAATTACCAACATATTATTTCCTAATGTTTGTATTTTATAGGTAAGTCCACCTTTTCATTCCTACTATTTTTAGTTTATATTTTATTGTATCTGTTGTCAATCTTGCTAGGGTGTAGCTACTGTATTAATTCTTTCAAATAACCAAATTTTGGCTTTAATTTTGTTTTTTCTATATCAAGAGTTGACTTTTGTTTTCCTGTAAACAGTCAGACAGGAAATGTTTGAAGCTTTGTTGAACATATAATCTCTATTGTGAAAACTCAAATCTGTCACTGTAGCATGAAAAGCATCATGCAACACATAAATGAATCAGTATGCCTGTGTTCCAATAAAACTCTGTTTTTAAAGAAATTCCATTGTTATCATGAACTGAGTAAACATTTGATAACAGAAATAGCAGTGCTTCTTTGAAACTTCTCTATGCAATCTGTTGTATTATCTACCTGAGTCTTAGAAATAAAGACTGACAGGACTTGATTTAGATAATGACTGCAAAGTTTCTGACATAGTGAAAATCAGAGCCTATTTAACTTTCTTTCTTAAAAGTCTCAAATCTTTACTTGCTTCTCATTTTTAGAGAAAATCTACCAGCTCACTATTGTCTTCAAAGCTCTACATGGTCTAATTTCTTTTGACCTTGAGTCAATCGCCCTCAGTGACCACTTTCCAACCATATGGACATGCTCTTTTGCCTTGATACAGACAGCTTATATTAACTTTGATCCTTTTGTTCTTCTGAGTGAAATTTTATTCCTTCATATCTCTATTTATCTAACTTGGGTAAAGGCTAGGGTCACTGCTCTAGCCAGATCATTCTTATATCTGATAAATTTGACACCTAGAGGAGGTCATTTGTAATGTTCTCCTCCATTTGGCTTTTTTAGTTTAATTTTTTGGTAATGATCATAGAATGGAATAAAAAATTATAGTGACCATAAAACAAAAGTAAACAGTGAATATTCACTGAAATCCATATGAATAACTATGTAATAAAGTAGAAATTAGCATAAAATAATAATTTCAGTATAAAAAGGAAAATAAGAAATGGATTAATATTTTTAATATTGCAGTTCCTCAAAAAAGGAGAAAAAAATGAAGGCATCAGCCAAGCTCATGGAAGGCTGCATCATGACCAATTGCCTTTGGACTGAAACACTAGGCCTGGCTGGCTTGCCCATAGATCCTGAGCACCTACCTGTACACCCATGTTTCTGACAACTGGCCCACCCAGAATTCTTGGCCTGGGCTGACTATGACAGGCTTTCTCTGTCAAAGCCAGTCTGCAAAGATGTGCATTGGTGACTATCCCTTCAAATGTACAAGCATCAGTAAAATAATACAAAAACTAATAATAATCCAGGAAACATGATTCCACTAAAGGAGCAAATTATGTAAAGCACCAAAGGAATTTTATTCAACTACTTGCCTAAAAAAGAACAAAATATCAGAACAACCATCTTAAAGAAATTCAGTCACCCATTTGATAGACAACTAAATAAGAAAAATAATGTATAAATAAATGAAAAGTTCAAAGATATAGAAACTATTAAAAAAACAACCAAACTGAAATTATGTAACTGAAGAATAAAGTGGTTGAAATAAAAAATTCCTCAACAGAAAAGTTAAAGAGCAGACTTGATGAGCTGAAGAAAGAATCAGTGAATCTGATGACAGATTACTGAAAAAAGAATTAAAAAAGAAGGAAGACTGTGGAACTTATTAGACATGATCAAGTGAGCCAGTATATGCATCAGATGAGTTCCAGGAGAAGAGAAAAGAAAGGAGCAGAGGAATTATATAAAGAGATATTGGCTGAAATTTTCCCAAATCTGTGGAGAAATGAGAAACCAGATTCTGCAGCCCAAAGGACAAACCAAAAGTGATGGAACTGGTCACTGGACCTGAATTACAAGAACTGATAAAGGGACTTCTTCAAACTGAAACAAAAGAATACTAAAGGGCAACAAAAACACATTTGAAAACTCCCTCGTAAAGGTAAAATTCAGAATGCTCTAATACTGTAATAATGGTGAGTAAATCCCCTTTATCCCTAGTATAAAAGTTAAAAGACAAAAGTATTAAGTATCCAAAAACATTTTAATGAATATACAATATAAAAAGACATAAATTGTGATGTCAATAATAAGGAAGAGGGGAGTAAAACTGTTGATTTTTGCATATGACTATAGCTGTTATTAGCTTAAAATGATAACTATTTCTATAAGACGTTTCATACAAACTTCATGGCAACCACAGATAAAAAAACTTATGGTAGTTTAAATATATATATATTTACCCCAACGAAGAATTGATGCTTTTGAACTGTGGTGTTGGAGAAGACTCTTGCAAGTCCCTTCGACTGCAAGGAGATCTAACCAGTCCATTCTGAAGGAGATCAGCCCTGGGATTTCTTTGGAAGGAATGATGCTAAAGCTGAAACTCCAGTACTTTGGCCACCTCATGCGAAGAGTTGACTCACTGGAAAAGACTCTGATGCTGGGAGGGATTGGGGGCAAGAGGAGAAGGGGACGACCGAGGATGAGATGGCTGCATGGCATCACTGACTCGATGGATGTGAGTCTGAGTGAACTCCAAGAGATGGTAATGAACAGGGAGACCTGGCATGCTGTGATTCATGGGGTCGCATCGGACATGACTGAGTGCCTGAAATGAACTGAACTGAACCCCAAAAGCCACAAAGGAAGATAATAAGAGAGGAAGAGGGGAAAAACAGAATTACAAATCAGATGGATAAAACAAAATGATTATAGTCAGGTTTTTAAATTGTATTTCAATTATTATTTTAAGCATAACAGGATTAAACTCACCAAATAAAAAATAAAGAATGGCTTAAAGAATTAAAAACAAATAAGACCCAACTGTATACTATTTACTAGATACTCAATTTAGACTTAATGACACAAATGGACAGAAAATTATATTCCATATAAATGGTAATAAAAGAGAGTAGTGGTGACTGTAATAATGTAAAACAAAATAAACTCTAAAACTCTTACCAAGTTATAGTCAGTTTTTTAAATTGTATTTTAATTATTATTTTAAGCATAACAGGATTAAACTCACCAAATAAAAAATAAAGAATGGCTTAAAGAATTAAAAACAAATAAGACCCAACTGTATACTATTTACCAGATACTCAATTTAGACTTAATGACACAAATGGACAGAAAATTATATTCCATATAAATGGTAATAAAAAAGAGTAGTGGTGACTGTAATAATGTAAAACAAAATAAACTCTAAAACTCTTACCAAGAGACAAAAAAAAAAAAAGATTCATTACATAATGATAAGAGGTCAAATCAGCAGGAAGAGAAAAAACAGAAAAATACACACACACACAGCTGGCCTTTGAACAACGCAAGTTTGAACTCCGTAGGTCCACTTGTATGCAGTTTTTTTCAGTAAATATAGTACTTGCATTTTCATTTTACAGATTTTTAACTGTGTCAGAGAGGTTTGTGTTTGATTAAAAATCACAATATGCTGAATCAAAAGAAACTAGGATTTGAGTCCTGATTATATCCAGAGTGTTTCAGTTTCTAGTCCTTGGGTGGATCATTATTGTTTTTGAGGCAGAGATAGCAGTAAAGCAGATTTTCAACTGTGTTGAGCCTTGGTTCCCCTAACCCCCTAACCATTGTTCAAAGGTTAACTATATAACTAACATCAGAACCCCTAAATATACAAAGTCAATATCGGAAGATCTGAAGTGAGAAATACAGAATAATACACTGAGAATAGACTTCAGTGCTCCACTTTCAATGATAGATAGGTCATCCAGAGAGCAAAGCCAATAAGCAAACTGCAGTCTTGAACAAAACCGTAAGTCAAACTGACCTGATAGACATGCGCATTATACTTCACTCAGAATGTGTGTTCTCAAGAGCACACANGGAAGATCTGAAGTGAGAAATACAGAATAATACACTGAGAATAGACTTCAGTGCTCCACTTTCAATGATAGATAGGTCATCCAGAGAGCAAAGCCAATAAGCAAACTGCAGTCTTGAACAAAACCGTAAGTCAAACTGACCTGATAGACATGCGCATTATACTTCACTCAGAATGTGTGTTCTCAAGAGCACACAAAACATTTGCCAGGGTAAATCACATGCTAGGTCACAAAATGAGTCTTAAATTTGATATAACTGAAAACATTTCAATATCTTTTTCTAACCAAAATGGAATGAAGCTAGAAATCAAATGGGAGGAAACAGAAAGACTCAACAATAAATAGAAATCAAACTGTACACTCTTGAACAACCATTGGATCAAAGAAGAAATCAAAAGTGAAGTAAATTTTGAGACAAATGGGCTATAGCAAAAAAGGGATGTTACAGCAATAAATACCCACATTTAAAAAGAATAACTTCAAATAAACAATCTAACTGCATCTAAGTGTGTAAAGAAACTAGAAAAAGAGCAAACAATTAATCTCAGAGTTAGTAAAAGGGAGAAAATATTAAAGAATAGAACTTAAATGAAATAGAAAATAGAAAAACAATAGAAAAAACTAGTAAAACTGAATTGAAGTTTTTGAAAGATAAAAATAATAACCATAGCTATACTAACCACGGAAAAAAAAAAAAAGGCTCAGAATCAGAAGTGAAAGAGGAACATTACAACAGATTTCAGAGACATCTTTAAAAATTCAAGGCAAATTTCTTTCTTTTAGTTGCTCAGTCATGTCTGACTCTTTGCAATCCTATGGACTACACAGTCCATGAAATTCTCCAGGCCAGAATACTGGAGTGGGTAGACGTTTCTTTTCCCAGGGGATCTTCCCAACCCAGGGATAGAACCCAGGTCTCCCGCATTGCAGGTGGATTCTTTACCAGCTGAGCCACAAGGGAAACCCAATTATTTTTATTACAAATAATTATATGCCAACAAATAGAACAACCTACCAAGACTAAATCCAGCAGAAATAAAAAGCTTAAAAAGACCAATAGCTACAAAGGAGATAGAATTAATAATCAAAAACCTTCCAACATAGAAATTCCCAGGACAAGATGACTTCCCAGGTGAATTCTACCAGACATTAAGAGTAAACACCAATTCTTCTTAAACTCTTCCAAAATGTAGGAAAGGGGACACTCCTAAACTCATTTCATGAGGCCAGTATCACCCTGATACTAATGCATACCATAAGAAGATAAAAGTATAGACAAGTATCCCAGAAAAAGAATGCAGGCAAAAATTCTCAACAGAATACTAGCAAACCGAATTCAAAACCACATAAGAATACAGGATTATACACTATGACCAAGCAGAATTTTTCCCTAGGATGCAAAGATGATTCAGTATATAGAAAACAATGTGATATACCACATTAATGGAATGAGGAACCATTACTTTGTGTTTATTATGCCACTGAGTAGGAGGCTGGCTCAAGTTTAGGCTCTGTTATTTACAATAGTATGACTGTGGGAGAGATATGCTGTAAATGGGGATTTTTTTTTTTTTCTCATATGACGAGTGTAAGAATTAAATTAGTATATGCCATGCATGCGAAGTCACTTCAGTCATGTCTGACTCTGCAACACTGTGAACTGCAGCCTGTCAGGCTTTTCTGTCCATAGGATTCTCTAGGCAAGAATACTAGAGTGGATTGCCATGCACTCCTCCAGGGAATCTTCCCAATTCAGGGATAGAACCCACATCTCTTATGTCTCCTGAATTGGCAGGAAGGTTCTTTACCACTAGTGCCACTATCTATTTGTATATATACATACATGCACATATATATGCATATATGTTCATTTGAGTATTTATATACATAAGAAGCTATGTCTATTCACACAGTTATATACATACTGTCTGTTGTCTGCAATACAACAGAGAAACCTATATGCAGGTCAGGAAGCAACAGTTAGAACTGGACACAGAACAACAGACTGGTTCCAAATAGGAAAAAGGAGTACGTCAAGGCTGTATATTGTCACCCTGCTTATTTAACTTATATGCAGAGTACATCATGAGAAACACTGGGCTGGAAGAAGCACAAGCTGGAATCAAGATTGCCAGGAGAAGTATCAATAACCTCAGATATGCAGATGACACCACCCTTATAGCAGAAAGTGAAGAGGAATTAAAAAGCCTCTTGATGAAAGTGAAAAGTGGAGAGTGAAAAAGTTGGCTTTAAGCTCAACATTCAGAAAACGAAGATCATGGCATCTGGTCCCATCACTTCATGGGGAGTAGATGGGGAAACAGTGGAAACAGTGTCAGACTTTATTTTTTTAGGCTCCAAAATCACTGCAGATGGTGACTGCAACCATGAAATTAAAAGACGCTTACTCCTTGGAAGAAAAGTTATGACTAACCTAGATAGCATATTGAAAAGCAGAGACATTACTTTGCCAACAAATGTCCATCTAGGGCTCTGGTTTTCCAGTGGTCATGTATGGATGTGAGAGTTGGACTGTGAAGAAAGTTGAGCGCCGAAGAATTGATGCTTTTGAACTGTGGTGTTGGAGAAGACTCTTGAGAGTCCCTTGGACTGCAAGGAGATCCAACCAGTCCATTCTGAAGGAGATCAGCCCTCGGATTTCTTTGGAGGGAATGATGCTAAAGCTGAAACTCCAGTACTTTGGCCACCTCATGCGAAGAGTTGACTCATTGGAAAAGATTCT
>SJYT01064311.1:0-25404 GCA_006410635.1 Cephalophus harveyi | reverse complement strand
CTTTGGAGGGAATGATGCTAAAGCTGAAACTCCAGTACTTTGGCCACCTCATGCGAAGAGTTGACTCATTGGAAAAGACTCTGATGCTGGAAGGGATTGGGGCCAGGAGGAGAAGGGGACGACAGAGGATGAGATGGTTGGATGGCATCACTGACTCGATGGACGTGAATTTGAGTGAACTCCGGGAGTTGGTGATGGACAGGGAGGCCTGGCGTGCTGCGATTCAAGGGGTCGCAAAGAGTCGGACATGACTGAGTGACTGAACTGAACTGACCTGAAGAGCTTTGTATTGTTTGTTTGTTTAACTGGTTTGATAACTCAGGAATAAGAAGGTATCAGTGATGGAAGAATAAAACTAGGCATGAGTGCTGGCATGTTATTTAAAGAGAAAGAAATTATAAGGAAATAAGACATCAATTTTGCAACAACGTGATGATAATTCTACTTAGGAAAATTTCCATTTGGTTTAGCTATATGGTGATATGAGCAACAGTAGTGATGATGGATTTGCAAGTGTGAAAGCCACCTGTGAAAGGGTAAAGGGTAATTGATAGATTAGGAAGTAGAACTTGTTTTTAGAAAAAGGGTATTTGGTTTAGCTATATGGTGATATGAGCAACAGTAGTGATGATGGATTTGCAAGTGTGAAAGCCACCTGTGAAAGGGTAAAGGGTAATTGATAGATTAGGAAGTAGAACTTGTTTTTAGAAAAAGGGTTTTGAGAATAGTAATAGAGAGCCAATTAATATGGCCCTGGTTGGAGGAAGCTCTTTTTTAAAAAAATATAAATTTATTTAACTGGAAGTTAATTACTTTACAATATTGTATTGGTTTTGCCATGCATCAATGTGAATCCACCACAGTATACACGTGTTCCCCATCCTGAACCTCCCTCCTTCCTCCCTCCCCGTACCATCCCTCTGGGTCGTCTCAGGGTTTGGTGCACTGAGGAAGCTCTTTTATAATGATGTTTTTAATAGGACAGAACGACTAGTCAATAAAGTAGGAAGTATCCACATGTGCCTCTTGAGAACTGGAAAACCTCCAAATTAAGATGTGCTGTAAATCTAAAATGCACACCAGAATTTTCAGACTTGCTAGGAAGAAAATGATGCAAATTGTTTGTTATGCATATTTTGAATACCTATCAAGATCATAATATTTTTAACATATTTAATTAAATATATTATGAAAATTAGTTTTACTTTTTAATGTAGGTTTATGTTAGTTTAATGTTTGTTTTGACTTTTTCAAGTAATTACATATGTGGCTTCCATGATTGCTCTGTTGCCCAGGGCTGATGTAGAATATATTTGAATGCCTGACTCACTTGTAGGAAGAAGAAAGGAAGGGAAAATAGTTTCTCTCAAATTCTCAAGACAAAGAGAAGATGAGATTATAAACAAGGTAGACTGGATTTGATCTTTGAGGGAAGATAGAGAATACATATAGAAGCATGAAAGCTTCTTGAATTATTGGGGGAAAGTCAAATGTTTATGTATATATGTGATATATGCACCAGTGTTTCAGTAGATTCCTTTTGTGTGATTTGGATTTAAGAAGCAAGCTGTGGTGGACATCCTAGGGTGACCCCTCATGATTTCCACACCCTAGTATTCACACCCTTTGTAACTCCCTTTAGGTGTGGGTCAGTCAGTCAGTCAGTTCAGTTGCTCAGCCGTGTCTGACTCTTTGCGACCCCATGGACGGCAGCATGCTAGGCCTCCCTGTCCATCACCAACTCCCAGAGTTTACTCAAACTCATGTCTGTTGAGTCTGTGATGCCATCCAACCAACTCATCCTCTGTCATCCCCTTCTCCTCCCACCTTCAATCTTTCCCAGCATCAGAGTCTTTTCTGTTTTTTTTTTTTTTCTGGGGGTGGGACAGAATTTAATAATAATTTTTTAAGCTAGATGGCAGACATCTCAAGATCCATGATAACTAAAAGTTAAGATAGGCTTATAGTAAGTTATCTTCAAATGAGTCAAATTAGGTGGGTAGGATCTGTAATTTGCTTCTATCTAACCAAGTATGACAAAGATAAAGAGATTTTGCCAATGTAATTAAATCTCCCAATAAATTCTATTAGAATTAATCAGATGAAAGCCTTTAAAAGACTATTCATTAAAAGCCTAATATTCCTTGAAAGGACCGATGCTGAAGCCTAAGCTCCAATACTTTGGCCACCTGATGCAAAGAGCCAAGTCATTGGAAAAGACCCTGATGATGGAAAAGATTGAAGGCTAAAGGAGAAGGGGGGGAGTGGCAGAGGATGAGATGATTGGATGGCATCACTGACTCAATGGACATGAATCTGAGCCAACTCTGGGAGAGAGCAGAGGACGAGAAGCCTGAGGTCCAAGGAGTCACAAAAGCCAGACTCGATTTAGCAACTGAACAACAACAACAATTAAATCTCCAAAAAAATTATATTAGAATTAATTAGGTGAAAGCCTTTAAAAGGGCTAGAACCTCCTAGAGGTGAGATACTGCCCTTTCTGGCTTGATGAAGTAGACTGTCACATCAAGAAAGCCCACTTGCCAAAGAACTTTGGGTGACTCTATAACATTTAGCTTCTTTGAAGACTTAAGAGTGTCCTCCAGCCTAGGACCAAAAGAAATCCAATGCCCTCAGTTACACAGTTACAAGTAAATGACTCTTATCAACAACCTGAATGATCTTGGAAATGGAGTCTTCCCTATGTGAGCCTCCAGATGAGAATGTTATCTGACCAACAACCTGATTGTAACCTTTTGAAACCCTGAGTGGAGTAGCCAGTGAAGCCATGTTTAGACTCCAGACCCACAAATACTGAGCGATAACAAACCCAGGAAATCACCAAGTTGTTGCTCATCTTCACATAGCAACAGACAAAACAAATAGGCGTTTGTACTTAAACAATTTGAATGGTGCACATCAATATTCTACAGAGCTGAGTCTCTCTAGTCTGAGATGTACTGTAAATCTATGCACTTCACTGTTGTAGATCAATTTCCTCTTCTGCAAAATGAAAACACTTTGGCCTAAAAAAAAAAAAGTCACTTTGGCCTAAATTAAATCCTTATGATTATTTCCAATCTAGCCTTCTGTTTGATTAGTCAGTATTCAGAGAGTGATTCTCAACGGTCATTTCGACAACTTACGGATCCACATTAAAACTTTGCACTTACCTCTTTTCTGCAACTTAATACCATCCACAGAGATTGGCACCATATGAAAGAGTGTCCACCATAAGAACAATAAATATATAATTGATATGATAAAAGTGTCATACAAATCCATTACTTAATTTGTATTTGGAAGTTTGCCAACAAAGACTTCTGAAGATATTTTGGGAAAGAAAAATCTACTGGTTTTATATTTCTTCTTATTCTTAGTATCTAAAAGCTTTCAAGTTTTCTTTAAAGTAAAGAAACATAAAATAGTTTATAAGTTTACAAACTTACTAAATATTCTATGAAAATAGAATATTATAATATGCATACAAACACATTTAACACAAGATACAACTACTCGTGCCTTTCTAAAATTACCCAGCCAAACCTGTATCACTTAGTAAAGAAAACTGCTGCTCAGCCCAAGAGGTTGAATTTGATTATGAAAAAGACTCAGCTTTCTTCCCTTCTTATAAATGTCTAAAATTACAGATGAGCTTGAATTTTAATAGTAAACTTAATGGGGGAGTCTTAAGAGCAAAACATATACACACATTTCATAAAAGCAACTGAAAGATTTTGAAAATGAATGATGGGGAATAAGAAATACAAGATAACATATCTGGTAGGGTGGTGTAGAGCCCTGTACTTATTCCTGTCAGAGTTAATATTTCCATTGGTGATCTAGAAAAATAAGTAAAACAGCCCACTAACCATATTTTCACATGAAGTTACATTCAAGGAATGTGTGGAAGGAAAAAAGAAACAGTGTAAAACAAATAGACTGTGACAAGATCATAGCCAGCCCCTCTGGTTGTTGACAGTGTAAAACTTCAATCTAAGAGTTCTTCACACAAATCAGAATAGAAATGAATGCCAATGGGGTCAGTGATGATTTCATTATTTGGAGCTGAAAAAAGGAAAGGCATGTGAGAAAAAAATATTGGAATGTGTCAAAAAATGATTCATTATCGCACAAAAAGATAACACAAATATATTCAGGAAGAAATAGAAAGGAAACACATCAGTATGTTTTCTAACTTGAAAATGAACTGTGAAATTTGAAACAGTAGATTTGTAAAAATTAAATGGCCAAATGTATGACTTTGAGTGGGAAAAAGAACCTGAGGCCTAAATTAGTCACAAAATCACTTCTTATGTCATATGTTATATATAAACTAAAATAATAACATCATTTTTACATTGTGAATGAGGAACTGTTTCTAATAAGTGTAAAAGCACATTTGGCACAAAATAGGGTTCTTCTGGAAATAGAGTTTTTCTTGTGTTTACTCTTGTACTTGAAGAATATTGTACTTTTATCCCTTGGGAAGTTAATATTTGTAATACATAATATCTTCTATCCTTCACAGATCTTTATAAAATAAAGTTATACAACAGCATTTTCCTTCTTCCAACAAAATTCTTCTACAAAACAGTAGCTTTTTAGGTACACATGCATGAACAGTTGAACAGAGAGTGATATGATTGAAAGCCTTCAAAATTAGAAAAAAAGATACCTGGAATGAGGTAAGCTGTACATTTTCCCAGCTATGCTTTCTTGGGTAAATAGCTGAATTTCTCTGAACTTTTGTTTTCACAGCAAGAAAATAGAAACACTGACCTATCAATCAGTGTGTGAGGAGATCGAATTTAATTTTATCTGCATAAGTATTGAATGCATATAAGTGATATGTACGTAAAATGCTATGGCAACTACATTTCACCCTATCCAGGCAAAAAAGACATAAAATTGCTAGCCATCTCTGTCTGGGCGGATGATTAATATCTCTATATCCAATGCATTTACATTTTTCATAACCTACTTCCATCTGCCTTCTATGGATCATGTGAACAAGTTGCTTGTTTCTTCATCCTATCCCCTGCTCTTCCTTCATGCATCTAAAATGTGTATAAAAACATGAGAGCCAAGACAGCAGTTCTAGAATTTCTCCCTTGAGCAAAGGGTTTAAAGTTAAAATCTTAAAAATTAAAAGCAAACTAAAATCATAAAAGCACAAACATAAAACCTTAAGGACATCACATTCTTCCTCTAGACTTCTTGTAGAATCATACAAGCCAAACTTTCCTTTTTTACAATAATCATCAAAAAGCCTCTTCTTTAGAATTCAAAAAATAGGACATTTGAAGCAAGTTTTATGAAACTATTAGGTATTATTTAAAGTTACTGATTATAGATAAGAAGAGATGGGGGGAAAGGGAAATAAATGTACTTATTTTCTTCTGCCCTTTAGAATTTAAATCACTTTAAGGTAAAGTAATAGAAGTCTAAATTGGCTTAACCACAGTGAAGAAGCCATACTAATTCTAAGATACCCATGCATATGAATCCTTTGCAGATTCATTAACCTTATCTCTCTCATCTTTCTTTCTTGCAGTAGTTTCTCTTGATTAATATCTATGAATGATTTACTTACAACTGAATAAAAACATTGTCATTTTTGAGACAGATAATCCTAGGTTGGATTGATTAACTTATTTGGCAGTCACTTAATGTTCCTAAACAGCTGTTTGCTTATTAATAAAATGAAGATATTAATAGCTTTTGGTTCTAGATAAACCTAAGGCAGGTAAATGTACAGTCTGATGAAGCACATTGCAAAAAAAAAAAAAGCTTGTTATACCCTTTTCTATTTAACTCATCAAATAAACCTTTAAAACCTAAACTTGCAAAACAATGACTTATTTTTTAGGAAGTAGTAGTCAATGGGGGAGTACTGAGTCTCAGTCTTAGCACTGAATGGAATAGCCTCCTGGTTGAGTGATAGCGTGACACCAAACTTCATTCCTTATCTTCCAGCAAGAAGGCATTAGAAATAAGTGGTCCAAGCCATTGACCAAGTAAAAGAATTGAACTTATCACCAGACACACAACTTATCATGAAATTCATCTACTGTAAGAGAATATGTCCACAGTTTGATATTGTCTATGAAGAGAAAGTTGGAACTTAGGAGATATTGGAAAATCATATGTATTTTTTGTCTTGTCCACTGTTTTTCCTTCCTTGATAAAAATCCAATGTTGTTCTGAATATGCATTAAATAATTAGGTATTTTTAGAAGGGTTAGGGTTGAGCAACAACAACAAAAAGTTCACTTGAAAATGAGAATAAAATTAAAATGTTATCATATAAAGATAGCCATCCTAGTAATATAGGGAGTAGGAAGCAATAATAAAGTATTTATAAGGCAGTGCAACCTTGAATACTGGCACTTTGACTTTTCATTATTTTACTAAGGTGACCCACTCGGACTAACCTTAATTAAGAACTGTACTCTCATAAAAGTAGATATTATCTTGATTACTATGCATGGAATGTCAATACTCATACTCCCACTTGCTATTTGTAAAGGAATAATAGTCAAAACATATTTATTCTATAGCCATAAAGAAGCATAAACCTGGAATGCATGGTAAGGTCATTTTGTCTATCTTCTTTTTTATGTGATTGCATTTAAAATATCTTAAGTGACTAAAGATCTGCATTTAAAAAACTTCAGAGAATATTTTCCACCCTTTTGAAACAATGTCAAAACAATACCACAGGAAAAAATATGAACTTAAAAACATTTTTTTATGGTGTGTTCTAATTTGACTCATTTATCCAATTGTTCTTAAAAAGAAGTTTTAATAATCTTCCAAAATTATTCTCCATTTTTTATATCCCCAAAATCCTACATATGCTCTGTGAAAGAATTTCAGTCTAAAATGGAAGCAGAGAATAGAAAATAGAAAATCTTATACATATGCCCTCAGGGAAACAAAACTTGAGGACTGACAGATGGATTTCCCATAAATACCTAATTTACAGAAAACTGATAGTATTGGGATGCTTTTAAATGATAGGAAATTTATCAAGGAATCTTGGGAAATTTTGCTTATGTTTTCCAGAGGCATGAATAAGTCACTCTGGATAAGCTGGTCTTGTAAAATAAACTGAATTGAGCTTTGTTTATGGGACTGGTCTGGTTTTGTCTCCTTGGAAATTTTCAAAGTTACTCTTCATTTGTTTTATTAATAGATTCTAACTGAGCTCTCATTTCTTTACCTTCCCTGTCCATAAATACAGCCTATCCCAAACCGTCAACAGACTTTCCTGAAGCTTGCTACAGTTTGTGTATCCTGAATTGCAATTCTTCTGCTACTACCAAATGAGACCATTTTTGACAATATTGAGCTCGCTTCATTTTATCTTTTTATTTAGGTAGATATTTCTTTGCATTGGAAGTGGGATCCAAAGGAGCTGATCCCCAAGGGATATGACCCTTGAAATTGTGTGCAGTACCCCCATGAGAGCCCTGGAGCTTATTGCATCTATGCCATTGTCTAGTTTTAGTTTGGTGATTCTCCTTTCAGACTCTGGTCTCCCTCCATTTGGGTGGGCGTTAAGGATCTGTTTAAAAGTTTTATCCTTTTCAGAAAACGCTTTGTTTTATTGGAAACATGCTAGAATTTTGGTGTAATTTCTTTGGAATGAATGAGAGTAAAAATTAAAAATTCTATAGGTGGGCACGGGTTGAACAAATAAATGGTGTTAGAGTACTTGCCACCTCCCTTTAGAGACTTTAGTCTTTAAAGCAAAGACTTATGTGAGAGCATAAATTGATCACAGACAAACCAGACTGACATTAGGTCATCTGTCAACAGCAAGACAATTTACATGAAACAAGGGACAACTGGTCATGGGTCAGACAATAGGGCAAAAGCTGTCTTCCAGGAGAAAAGAGAGGGAATCCCATCAAAGACACACTGTGAAACAAAACTCCCAACCCTGAAAGCACATCCATCAGGCTAGGGATTTAGGAATTTTTCTTTTGCTGTCAGAAAAGCCTGTGAGATGAGATGCCAGTCATCTCAATGTCATAATAGTGACCTTTATTCAGGGATCCTGGCTAATTTTATGTTAAAAAATTATGGTCCATCTTCATGTGCACTTTTGACTAGATGATCCAGTCCTACTAAAGATAATGTAGAACTCCAGTGGACATTATGAAAAACTTTCAATCTGCTGAAACATATTTTTCTTCAGACTAAATTAGAAGACTAAGGCAATAAAAACTAAACAATCTGAGTGGGATAACTATTTTAATTGGTACCTAGTTCAGCATTTTAACACATTATTGACCAGGGGATTTTAGCAGAAACTAATGCCTATGGTCAGCAATTTTTTATGTGAGTGAATATTAAAATGTTTCCAGTTGATAATGTTCAGGTAACAAAAAGCATATTAATATGTCTCTGGTCATTAATGTGTTAAAATTACCTCTTTGTAAAATAGCATTTCTAAGTTAGCTTAAGGAAATAAAGGAGATAAACCAGGCATCTGAGGCCTCTTCTTTGGTGACAGGAGCCAGGATTTCCTGTAACTTCATTACTTGACCTCCTCTATATTCAACTTTGCCCTCTTCAAATCCTCTTTATCTAAACTCCCTTTCTTCTCTAGTTCCTAAACTTTACCAACTGAGCCTATTAAAACTTTCCCTTTTAAATTTAGGTGTTCTGAGGATCCTGCTAAACCATTAATTAATTTTGTTCCACGGACCAAAGTTGACCTTGGGTCTATAGTAAACTATTTTCCCAAAGTAATTGAGGATCCTCAGTTCAGTTCAGTCGCTCAGTAGTGTCCGACTCTTTGCGACCCCATGGACTGCAGCACTCCAGGTTTCCCTGTCCATCACCAACTCCTGGAGCTTGCTCAAACTCTTGTCCATCCAGTTGGTGATGCCATCCAACCATCTCATTCTCTGTTGTCCTCTTCTCCTCCTGCCTTCAATCTTTCCCAGCATCAGAGTCTTTTCCAATGAAAGAGTTCTTCACATTGGGTAGCCAAAGTATTGGAGTTTCAGCTTCAGCATCAGTCCTTCCAATGAATATTCAGGACTGATTTCCTTTAGGATTGATTGGTTGGATCTTCTTACAGTCCAAGGGATTCTCAAGAGTCTTCTCCAACACCACAGTTCAAAAGCATCAGTTCTTCAGTGCTCAGCTTTCTTTATAGTCCAACTCTCACATCCATACATGACTACTGGAAAAAATCATAATTTTGACTAGACAGACCTTTATTGGGAAAGTAATGTCTCTGCTTTTTAATATGCTGTCTAGGTTGGTCATAGCTTTTCTTTCAAAGGATCTTTTTCCAAAGGATCCTCAAAGATTTGCCAAATAATTCAATATTGTAATTCAAACTGAACCTTTGATCTTTATCAGTTAATCCACATGCTTATTGGAGAAGGTTAGGTCCAGCATTGGATGAAAACTGCTCCTTGGGAAAGCCTCAAAAAAACCTTTGGAATTTCAAGTCAGCCAACATATAGCTCTTTTATATGACCAAGCTCCTGTCATATCCCAAAGGCTACATCTTGCCATCCTGAGGAATTTCTGTAAGCTAGTACATGGGTACAAAATTAATGCATGTACCCATTGAATTTTGTGCCCACAATTGAAAAGACTATTGAATCTATTCACGATTACTACAGCAGACTCAAAATTGTTTTTAAAGAAAATATAGACTCTCTATATACATTGACTCTATCAATGTGGCCTTTACTTCTATGTTTATAGTTAAAACAGAGATTTTTCTCTGTTAGTCAAGATAACCGAAAGAGAATGAAGAATAATATTCACCTTGACCTTGTCAACATAGCTAATCAGTTAGCACATGCCATGGAAGATGATTCCATAAAAAGGGGGCATGGCTGAAAGTTTTCAACAGATGGAATCTCCCAAGGAAACTGTTCCTAACCTATTTTGTCTTATTGTAAAAAAAAAAATAAATAAATAAAAACTGACCTTTGAAAGAGAGACTGTAGTTGATTTTTTTAAAAAAAAGTTGACAATTATAGTTTTCAAACAAACTCTTCCTATTTTGTCATTATTGTTAAAAAATAAAAATTAAAACTAGCCATTGGAAGAGATTTTTTTTTCAAAGTCTAGACAGTTACAGCTTTCCAAAAGCCAAGGGTCAAGGTCATTCCAGTGATGGGACACCAAAGGAGCACAGGGGCTATTTCCAGTTCTACCATATAACAGGCTGGAGGAAACTATTTCCCAGATCTGATATAAATCCCTTACATACCAATTGCCACAGGGCTACTCTATCAGTTCACAACCCCACTACAAATAAACAATCCCTTCAAATAGTGAAGAGTTCAAAATAATCACAGTATGTCTCTTTCTCAACCTATATCCATTTTCCTTGGGACCTTTACAAGATAAACACTTATTTTTCCTCAGTAACGTGGCTCTTCTTCATTTAGTAGGATGAGATTTCCTAGAAAAATATCATGCTGACATTTCTCTTGAATGAAAAATAAATTCAAGAGATTGTAACTCAAGTTTTAAGTCTCTTAAGTCTAATGCCCAAGAGAATCCAAACTTTTACTCTTTCATATGACCAATAGTTTATGAACCATATTGTTCAGACACTAAGTTGTGTCTGACTCTTTGCGACCCCATGGACTGCAGCATGCCAGGCCTCCCTGTCTCTCACCATCTCCTGGAGTTCACCCAAGTTCACGTCCATTGAATCAGTGGTGCCATTCAACTATCTCATCCTCTGTTACCCACTTCTCCTATAGCTCTTACAAACCATAGAAGGACAAATTTCAGACACATCTGCATTATTTAGTGTCCCTTAGTCTATGAGCAACATCTTCCACAGACATAGACAGAATGCATATTGTCCCTCTCTTGGTTCAGATCCAAATGGATCCCTGCAAATCTCTCTCAAGAATTAATCAATACCCTATAAACAAAGAGTTTAAGTTTACAGAGTATAAGACTTATCATGTGTGTTCATGCTCAGTTGTGTCCTACTCTTTGTGACTCAATGGACTATAACTGCCAGGCTCCTCTAACCATGGAATTGTTCAGGCAAGAATACTGGAGTTGCCATTACCTTCTCCAGAGGATCTTCCCAACTTAGGGATCGAACCTGCATCTCTTGCATCTCCTGCATTGGCAGGCAGGTTCTTTACCACTGTGCACCTGGGAAGTCCAATACATGCCATGGAAGACTATAAAGCACAGGAACTTATTATCCCTTGCAGTAGTCCTTGTAATACCCCTATTTTACCTATAAGAAAACCTAATGATTGAGGATAAAGATTTGTTCAGGATCTCTAAGCAATGGGTAACATTGTCATTCCTCATCATATTGTTGTTCCTAATTCCCATACATTATTAGCATTAATCCCTACTGAAAGCAAGTTTTTCATCATGATCAACTTATTCAATATATTGTTTAGTATTCTGGTTGGTAAGGCTGGCCAATATATTCTTGCTTTTACCTTAGAAGGACAACAGAAATGGCCCATGGTTCTTCCAAAAATCCTTCTCACAAAATTTAAAAGCTGATTTTTATGATACAAAATCTTCTGGAGGTTCTACTATTCGACAATATATAGACAGTTTACTTCTGTGCTCACCTTGTCAAATCTCTTCCTCACAAGAAGGCAGATTTCATCTGTTACATCTCTTAGCTACTAAGGGACACAAGTTCTCAAAGGAAAAATTGCATATTGTTCAAAATCAAGTCCAATATTTAAGATATTTTATCTCAGAACAAGGGTTACACTTAGATAGATCCCAAAAGCCTTAATGGCATCTTGTACTTCCCCAAATCTAAAACTAAATGTCAATTATAAGGTATTCTTATAGTATCTGCTTATTATTACAATTGATTCCAAACTTATCTTTCATGGTCCAGGCTTTGCTTGTCTTAATAAAAGCCACTAAATTCCCATTATCTTGAAAAATCTCTGGATATTTTCATTTATCCAATGAACTACTTGAATGGATTTCATACAATCACTCCCAGTCATGAATGTTTTTATAACGGTTTATATATTTTCACATTGGACTGAAGTTTTTCATGAAAACATGTGACTGCTTCTTCTGTAGCTCAAAACCCATTAGAAAAGATTATTTTCACTTGGGGAACCCTCCTTGAACTTCACAGTGATTGGGAAATTCACTTTACTAGTCAGATATTTTTGATGAGTCTGTGTGGTCTGGCCATTTCTGCAGCACCTTAACTGTACTTATCATGTGTAGTCTTCAGCATTGCTGAAACATAAAAATCTAATTATTAAGACTCAGCTGAATTGAAACCCTCTGAACACCCTGGCCAAGTGTATTATTCTTGGTTCTTCCAAATTTTAGATCTACTCCCTCCAGGATGCAAAAAGTTATATCTTTAAAAATAATTACAGGACAGTTGAGGCACTTAGCCACAATTTCTTTTCACCCATTGCTAATAAAGAAAGATATCCTTCAATTTTGGAAAGGCATAATCAAGCCCATAGACATTTTGACAGAGCAGGCTTTCCACAGTGCTCTTCCAGGAAACAGATGTCAAACATCACACCTTACAGCCCAGAGATCTCATCTATCAAAAGAGACATTTCCAAAAAGATATCTTTAATCTTACTGGCAAGAACCCTACTTCACATGATATTAAACAACCATGTGCAGCCAGACTTCAAGGATTCATGTGTCACATCTAAAGAAATCCCCCAAATCTGTAGAGATATATGTATTAACTGGTGACCTAAAGCTGAAAAATTCTGAGGACTAAAGTAGATGACATCTAAAGAGGATAGCTTACCTAAGATATATGAACCAGACCTTTATAACTTTCTTTTTTCTTTTTTTTCATTTTCACTGTGTATCATGTTAAATCATGTCTTTCATGCCTTTGCTTGTTCTTTCCCTGATTTTCCTATTGCCCTTTACTTCAGATTTAGCTTGTATACCCACCTTACAAAAATTCTCTGATTCTGTTAAACTTACTGATTGTTATATTTATGCCATGGTTCGATGACATTATCAACTCAATGGACATGAGTTTGAGCAGACTCTGAGAGACAGTGAAGGACAGGGAAGTCTGGCATGCTGCAGTCCATGGGGTCACAAAGTCAGACATGACTGAGCAATAAAACAGCAACAACATATTTATGCCAGAGCTAACAATAATCATGATTAATCAGGACTGATGGCCTAGATACTATATTTAGAAAGATGGCAAAATATAAGTAGGAAAGATGTAAGATTTTTCCTTTGGTAGATTTGAAATCCCTAGTCTCCTCCCTTCTAGAAGATTGGCACCAGATATTTTTGGTTTCCATTGGGTACCGTAAACTCAGGCCTGAACCTTTATCTCAAATTTTTCTCTGTTTCATAAACAATGATGAGCATAACAAAACCATAGTGTATCTCCCAATGAATATTTGTAACTTTGCTATTCCATATAACCTTGTGAACTTGAATTCATTCCTTATTGGAACATACACAAGCTTATATCATCTTCTCCCTTAATGTATCTCTATAATGGAAATAAAATCAGTAACAGTACTGTTAAAAGAGAAGCTGATGTGCTCCCACTCAATGGCATGTTATTGGAAATTGGCCAAAAATCTGGTGGATGGTTAAAACTTAATTCAACTTTCTTTTCCCCTCAAGATGTTCCAGACCCCCACCAAAATCTTATTTATACTAGATCAGTTCACTTGTTACTTCAGATCTGTAGAAATTTAAGGTGCTTAAACAAACATTCCCATAATGTGAATGGACCAGATTACCATGTGTTCTGTATAGTAAGTGTGTGTGTGTGTGTGTGTACATTTATATAACCACAAGATACCATCTTTCATTCAAAGAAAGGAAATCTAAGCAAAAGAACAGAATTATGTCTATCCTTAAAAAAAATCAGGTATTTCTTTTCATGTGGAAAAAATGTATATTCTATTCTTGCCTTAATTGGAAGGTACATTATAGGATCACTGTCCTTACTCCTGATGCCAAAATGAGAAAAACTCTTCCTTCTACTGCTTATATACCAAAGAATAGCAAGGAGAGATAAGAAAGCCTTCCTAAGTGCACAATGTAAAGAAATAGAGGAAAACAATAGAATGAGAAAGAAGAGAGATCTCTTTGAGAAAATTAGCGACACCAAGGGAAAATTTCATGCAAAGATTGGCACAGTAAAGAACAGAAATGGTATGGACCTAACAGAAGCAAAAGATACTAAGAAGAGGTGGCAAGAATATTCAGAAGAACTATACAAAAAAGATCTTCATGACCCAGATAATCAGGATGGTGTGATCACTCATCTAAAGCCTGATATCCTGGAGTGTGAAGTCAAATGGGCCTTAGGAAGGATCACTACAAACAAAGCTAGTGGAGGTTATAGAATTCCAGTTGAGCTATTTCATATCCTAAAAGATGATGCTGTGCAAGTGCTGCACTCAACATGCCAGCAATTTTGGAAAAAGCAGTGGCCACAGGACTCAAAAAGGTCAGTTTTCATTCCAATATCAAAGCAGAGCAATGCTGAAGAATGTCCACACTACTGCACAATTGCACTTTTTTAACATGCTAGCAAAGTAATGCTCAAAATCCTACAAGCTAGGCTCTAACACTATGTGAACTATGAAATTCCAGATGTACAGTCTGGATTAAAAAAGAAAGAGGGACAGACATCAAATTGCCAACATCCGTTGAATCATAGAAAAAGCAAGGGGATTCCAGAAAAACATCTTCTGTTTCATTGACTATGCAAAACTCTTTGTGGATCACAACAAACTGTGAAAAATTCTTAGAGAGATGGGAGTATCAGACCTGTATGATAGTCCCATACCTGTCTCCTGAGAAACCTGTATGCAGGTCAAGAAGCAGTAGTAAGAATTGAACATAGAACAACAGACTGGTTCAAAATTGGGAAAGAAGTATATAAAAGCTGTATATTGTCATCCTGCTTATTAACTTATATGCAGAGTACATTATGCAAAATGCCAGGATGGATGAAGCTGGAATCAAGGTTGCCAGGAGAAATATCAATAACCTCAGATAACAGATAATCAGATAACACCATCCTTATGGCAGAAAGTGAAGAGGAACTAAGGGGTCTCTTGATGAAGGTGAAAGAAGAGAGTGAAAAAGCTGACTTAAAGCTCAACATTCAAAAAACTAAGATGATGCCTACTGGTCTCATCACTTCATGGCAAATAGATGGGGAAACAATGGACACAGTGACAGACTTTATTTTCTTGTGCTCCAGAATCACTGCAGACAGTGACTGCAGCAATACAATTAGCTAAATTCTATAGGGTAAGTAAATAAACAAATGTTAGGAAACAAAACCCTATTTCAGATTAGGTAGGATGTTACCTTTTATCAATAGTCTCTCATAGCTTGTTTCCTTGTACAAATAATAGGAAAATAAGACCAAGTTACTCTGCAACTATTATTTTTCTTGTGAAAAACACTTGCTTTTCTAGAAATTTCTGAATTTATTCATAAATTGAGACATTACATTAATTGTGGTTTTGGTGTCCTTCTGCCCATTTAAGGATCAAATATAAGGATGTTTTTATGTTTAAAATGCTTTATTTCAAGTTTTATTGGCCAGAAAATGAAATTTCTTTCACCAAGGATAACTTCGCATTGGTCAAACAGTATTAAAATGTTCAGTTCATGTTCTAAACACGTCTTTGTGTACTTACAAAGGTCATTGTTGAGTCATATGTTGTTAAATTCACAGTATAAACAAACAAATATTTATAAGTAAAGTTAATATTAAAGTAAAATTCATAGATAACAGTAAGGCATACTTTCTTCTATAGTATTCCTTTTACTTATTCTATAGAATTTAAACTTTGCCTTTCTTTAAAGTGTTTCACATACCAGAACCAACTTACAGCAGCATACACTGATGAACAAGTTAAAAAACGTCTGACATGCCAAAGAATATCCACGGAGCACTTTAAAATTGTAAAACATTGGATTAGTTCAACCTGAAGCAAAGTGGACATATTCCAGGCTCATTTTTTTCCAGGAAAATAATTATATCCATTTGAATCTGGCTGAGTTATGTTTTTGGATGGACTTTGATGGCAGACATAGTAATGAGGCTCAATTAAAAAAAATCATAGTAAAAACATCAGGTAAAAAACATGCAGTTAAATTACCATGGGTGAAAAATATTGTATTTTTACAGCACTGAAAGCAGATAAAAAGCATAATCTATAGTCTATACTATATATAGACATATATGTATGCATATGATATATAATAATTGGCAGTCTCAAAAATTATATTGTAGAATATGGAATATATTAAGACAACTGGGCTATCATTTTCTAAGTTTATTAAATCCCAATTTTTCAAAATTGAGATTCTTGATCTATGGGGTCCATTTATGTTTTATGGAAAGTCCAAATTTTTTTTTGTTGTTAGTAATGGGTATGTAACTTTTATTTTTAAAAGAATTAGAGTCACTAAAATGAGTAAAGGCAATATGAAAATCCAAAACAGGAACCAGTAAAACATGATTTAGAAGATAGGAAAGACAAGAATGTTCAAGAAACTATGCAAAAATAATTATAAACATAGTCCTAAATTAGACAAGCACACATTACTCTAAAAATATTTTGTACCTATTTTTAAAAAATTAATTATATTTAGTACCATTTAATTAGTACCAATTTCATTTGTGTTTTAAAACTTAAATTCAGATACAACTTTCCAAGAGTATAGTTACATGTGCATGTTCCTAAAGTCATATGATAAAGGGGCTTCCTGTGACCCCTAAGCTACAGCCAGTCTACTTAAAGACAGCTTGGGAGCCTCATATAAAAGTGTTAGGTTTCTGCATGTTTTCACTCTTTTTTCTAAATACTTTTAAATGAGTAGCATAATTCCAGTTATTATCACATTAACTCATCAAGTGCCAGTGGTGTATCTTTCCTTTTTTAATGTGTCAATGATGTTGATATCACTTTCCAGAGGAGATCGAGGAAAGCTCAGTGATCACAGCATAATTTTATGTAGGATGACTATGAGAGCCATGATTTATTTAATACCATTTATTTTAAATTAGAAGTTGCAAATATTTTCATTGTGTCCTTTTTAGGAATTTTCATAATCTTATACTGAACCATCACTTTAGTTTACAGATTTGTCACAATTGGTTAAAACTCTCTATTAACAGTGACCTTTCCCTCCAACTCCTAAATAAACAAAAACATATTAAAAAGCATTTCAAAGTAAGACTTATTTTTCTTACAGATTAAATCAGTTGATGAGGGTTTTATTGCTGAATATGTTTTTTATGATTCCCAATACCTAAACAAAACTAAAATTTCAAGCGATTAACGTAAGTCTTTTTTAACCAATCAGAGTCTATGGCAAAACTCGCTAAAATAATGAAACTAACTGCTGGAAGGAACTTAAAATTGGACCTGCTTCTCTAAATGTAAAGTAGCAGAAACTTTTGCATGTTTAAAACAGTCTTATTTCTATGGAATATCAAAACTCACGAAAGAAAATCTAGTCCTAGAGTAACAGAATCAGAAGAGCAGGATACTTTAAGCACACACAAACAAATGCATACATATACACAACATTCATACACACACAGTGCAAGAATTAAAAAAAAAAAAAAGTTTCTTAGGCATAACATGAGGAAGAAAGAAAAAGCTAAAACAACACATTATTCTCTTTAGTGAATTTATACAATACCTCACAAATAAACATTATATCTGAACCTTATTAGAATGAAACAGTTGGAAATCTAATCAGAATCATATCACCAGATCAGATACTGTGTTTAATTCTGGTGAATATAATAACATTGATTTTTTTGTTGTTTATTTCTTACAAAGTTTATATATTTCCTAAGAGAAATTCACAGTGTTTAAAAGCCAGACCCTCAAAAAACAAGCAGCTTGATCTGGAACCCAAGACTGCTTTGAAAGTAATTCTGACTTGGATCCTTACATAATTTTTATCTGATTAAACCTAATATTATTAATTTTAATATCAAAATAAAGGTATAATCAATTATCACATGCCCACCATGTATTTATTATGATCTCTGGCTTTAAGTCAAGTCTCAAAATCAGAATTAATAATGAAGGTTTATACATAAGGAAACAGGTCTGCATGGTTCAAATAATTTTCCCCAAATAATAAAACTATGGCCCAGCAAAACTAGGCTGTAAACTAAGAAATGTCTTCGTTCCAAATTTTGCAATCTTTCCTATTAACTCATAATAACAGGTTAAATTATTATTTGGTTTTCTAAAGTGTATATATCAATTAGATAGCCATTAGATATAAATGACTACTAAATAATGGCAGTGTTTCAAAGCTTTTTTTAATTACCAGTGTCAGGAAATTACATACTATTTTCAGTTAATATGGTTTTCACTCTAGGTGATTATGGGCCATTTCTCTCTGGTTCAAAATTTTATCTCCAGTGTTAAACACAATGCTTCAGTTCAGTTCAGTTACTCAGTTGTGTCCGACTCTTTGTGACCCCATGAATCGCAGCACGCCAGGCCTCTCTGTCCATCACCAACTCCTGGAGTTCACTCAGACTCATGTCCATCGAGTCCGTGATGCCATCCAGCCATCTCATCCTCTGTCGTCCCCTTCTCCTCCTGCCCCCAATCCCTACCAGCATCAGTCTTTTCCAATGAGTCAACTCTTCGCATGAGGTGGCCAAAGTACTGGAGTTTCAGCTTTAGCATCATTCCTTCAAAAGAACACCCATTAGTACCTAATAATTGCTGAGTCTATTTGAAAAAATGAATGAATGGCCAAATGAAGGAATCCTGGTGGATTTTAACAGTAAAGTTAATTTTGTTTTATTAGAAATTAATTCCTCTAGTTTCTATCTTATTGTGATATTTTAAAGAATTAGTAAACAAAACAGAAAACAAATTGTTCAAATGAGGAAACAAACTCTTTTTATGTGTAGGGGGCAGGGTTTCTGTTTGCCACGCAATTATTAAAATAAAACTATATAAATATACATATATATGTATATAGAGAGATTTTTAAAATATATTTTTTACTGATTGATATAATCAAATTTTGAAATATAAATTCAGGATGTACAAAGGAATAACTAGCAATACCACTAATCACATTGCAAATGCACATTTTTATAATATTTAACTGGAGGAAACTCAAAATACATGATCAAATGTGAACCGTGCACTGGTCCTTTGTCTCCACGTCACTGGACCTTGAGGCATCAATAATATTTAATTATTGTGACTCTTGTGCAAAACAATACTTCCTTATGGTATCCTCAGAAGACAAATGTGCTATGTGATTGAAAAACTACTTTTCATGTGAGCGTTGACAAATAAAATGCTTAAAGTATTAGCCAGTATTCCAAAATGTTAAGGTTAATGTTCACTATTTGTGTTTGTTTGCAAGGGCTGCCATAACAACATACCACTGACTAGGTAGCTTAAACAAGAAAAATAAATTATGTTTTCACAGCTCTGGAAGCTAGATGTCCATGATCAATATATGGGCAGGTCTTACTTCTTCTGAGTTCTCTCCTTGTCCTCGCCTGATCTTCCCTCCATGCATATGTGCTGCTGCTGTGTCTTTCTGTGTTGTAATCTCCTCTTCTTGTAAAGACACCAGTCAGGATACGTTGCTGCTTCTGCTAAGTCGCTTCAGTCGTGTTCAACTCTGTGCGACCCCACAGACGGCAGCCCACCAGGCTCCCCCATCCCTGGGATTCTCCTGGCAAGAACACTGGAGTGGGTTGCCATTTAGGGCCTACAAAAATAGCCTCATTTTAACTTGGCTACCTCTTTAAGGACTTTATCTCTAAATACAGTCATGTTCTGAGGTACTGGAGGTCAGGAGTTGAAAATATAAATTCAGGGGAAGAGAATTAAGCTTATAACACTAATACAAGTTTTGCAATAGAATAATTAAGTATAATTTGTTTAGGTAATCAAGACTGGTTCATTTAGGAGAGATGACAGTGGAATCCAAGGTGAAAAAATGTCAGAAGTAGGCAAGAGGCATAAAGCAGTAAAGACTAAAGCCCAAAGTTTTTGAAAAACCAAAAAATAAAGCTTCCTTATTCTAAACAATGTGTTATTTTCTAAGCAATTCTATCAGTAAAATTTTGCTTTCATGCATTGCCTGTATCATGAAATAGCATTTTCAACCATCATTATTCTCTTTTAGAGAAAATCATTTAAGAAAAGTAAGTTGTGTGATGATGGCATTCAAAAATATTATATGTATTTTGTTTTACTCCAATCCTATTTAATCTTAGATTTATTTTTAGAGCCCATAATTGTACATTTAGTATATAATGTAATATATGATGATCTTAAGATTCCTGAATACTGGATTGTTACTAGATAAGACAACACTTCTGAAATTCTCAACAGAGAAAAACATCAAATATGAACAAAAACGAAAATAAAAGCATTTAGTTATTACTAAATGTAATAACTCTCCTACTTATCAGTTTAGCAGTTTAGGAAGAGCAACTAGTGGCTTACAGTCACACAAAGTCAGACACGACTGAAGGGACTTAGTACACATACACACACACACACACACACACACACACACACACACGGTTAAAAGTGATACCTAAATCCTTTCTGCATGGCCCTATGTATAAAGCCAATTGAAGAATAAGAATGACAACAGGGCAGGTAAAAAATTGGTGGCAATGTTCAGGAAATGCTTTGCAAACATGTTTGATGTAGGATATTGCTGTTAAGTTTGTCCCTTAGAAACTCACACCTTTGTAAAAAAGAACTGACTTACTATTATTTTTAGTTAATCTTCAGGATGGTGAGTGTAACTTAGAAACTAATGGAACTAATTTGTATGTGTGTGTATATATGCACAGGAAATCCTTTTAGAGTTATTTCTTAATCACTATAGGCTTCTGCCTTGTCATAGCTATTGGGGTAGTTAGTTCATGGTCATATATATTTTTATTTCTTTACAAAATAGTTTTTTCATGTTTAACCAAAATTTTCAATTATTTGCATTTGTCTAATAATCTCCTGATATGTGATACATTACCAAGAGAACAATGCAGAATTTAAGATGGATGAAAAGCTGTGAAGTATTCCGTGCTTTTTAGGATATCCTTCTTTTGACACTGAAACCTGAATTTATGGCAAAGACAATAACTGCAGTATGAAAAACCTTCTGTGTAATATCACATATTAAATATTATGACCCCAATATTTTTCATTAGTCAAAGAAAGAAATAAGCTTGTAAAAATAAAAAGTAATATATATAGATTAAAAAAATAAACATATATTAATCTTTCCATACATCTCACCCTCTCCTCTCTTCTCCCCATGACATGAAAACTTACATTCAGTTCAGTTGCTAAGTCGAGTCCGACTCTTTGCAACCCCATGAACTGCAGCACGCTAGGCCTCCCTGTCCATCACCAACTCCCGGAGCCCAACCAAACTCATGTCCATTGAGTCGGTGGTGCCAACCAACCATCCCATGCTCTATCATCCTCTTCTCCTCTTTCCCTCAATCTTTCCCAGCATGAGGATCGTTTAAAATGAGTCAGCTCTTCGCATCAGGTGGCCAGGTATTGGAGTTTCAGCTTCATCAGTCCTTCCAATGAACACCCAGGACTGATCTCCTTTAGGATGGACTGGTTGGATCTCCTTATAGTCCAAGGAACTCTCAAGAATCTTCTCCAACATCACAGTTCAAAAGCATCAGTTTTTCAGCACTCAGCTTTCTTTATAGTCCAACTCTCACATCCATACATGACCACTAGAAAAACCATAGCCTTGACTAGATGGACTTTTGTTGGCAAAGTAACGTCTCTGCTTTTTAATACACTGTCTAGGTTGGTCATAACTTTCCTATCAAGTAGTAAGTGTCTTTTAATTTCATGGCTGCAATTACCACCTGCAGTGATTTTGGAACCCCCCAAAAATAAAGTCTGACACTGTTTCCACTGTTTTCCCATCTATTTCCCATGAAGTGATGGGAGCAGATGCCATGATCTTTGTTTTCTGAATGTTGAGCTTTAAGCCAACTTTTTCACTCTCCTCTTTCACTTTCATCAAGAGGCTCTTTAGTTCCTCTGTGCTTTCTGCCATAAGGGTAGTGTCATCTGCATATCTGAGGTTATTAATATTTCTCCTGGAAATCTTGATTCCAGCTTATGCTTCAATCAGCCGAGCATTACCTTATGTAAAATAGATAGCCAAGGGGAATTTGCTGTATGGCTCAAGAAACTCAAACAGGAGCTCTGTATCAACCTAGAAGGGTGGGATGGGGAGGGTAGTGGGAGGGAGCTTCAAAAGAGAAGGGATATATGTATACCTATAGCTGATTCATGTTGAGGTTTGACAGAAAACAGCAAAACAATTATCCTTCAATAAAAAAATTAATTAAAAAGAAACATATACCTATATAGTCAGCAAAGTGCATTGCCAAAAACAGAAACATATTGTTGATAGTTTGGTATTTAACTATATACATTCTTACAAAAAATGTTGCAAATATAAGGATCATAACAGAAACATACTCTGCTAAAGCATTTTTATTATCAGAGCCATCTTTTGTGAAAGATTATATTCCATGTATTTACAATTAAATTTTATTCAATAAGAGAAAAATAATAGTTAATGTATTACATACAGACTATTGTTGCTATAGTTTCTGAAGACCTAAATGGGGTCATAATCTATGGATCCTAAAGTAAAATTATGTCTTTATGTGCTATATCACCATCTAGCTCACAGCCTAGGTATTAACTCATTTATACATTTTGAGGGACTGTGTACATTAGACTGTTTTATATCTGTATGTGTGGCATATGCATGATGTTGTATATGTACAAAATACATCATGAATATGTACCATGTATTTAAAATATCAAATCAATACATATGCATATATTCAAGTATACTACACTTACTGTTGATGGTATTGAATTTCTTTTTAGATAATTACCACTTAATATCAGCAAAATTTGTCAGAAATAGCAATAGTCACAAAAAGGGAAAGCTCTAATATATGAGCCCATTCCAACGTTAATAATTCATTGGGTTATAAATTAAAAGATGGTTACTCCTTGGAAGGAAAGCTATGACCAACCTAGATAGCATATTCAAAAGCAGAGACATTACTTTGCCAACAAAGGTCCATCTAGTCAAGGCTATGGTTTTTCCAGTGGTCATGTATGGATGTGCGAGTTGGACTGTGAAGAAAGCTGAGCACTGAAGAATTGATGCTTTTGAAGTGTTGTGTTGGAGAAGACTCCTGAGAGTCCCTTGGACTGCAAGGAGATCCAACCAGTCCATCCTAAAGGAGATCAGTCCTGGGTGTTCATTGGAAGGACTGATGCTGAAGCTGAAACTCCAATACTTTGGCCACCTCATTTGAAGAGTTGACTCATTGGAAAAGACCCTGATGCTGGGAGGAATTGGGGGCAGGAGAAGAAGGGGATGACTGAGGATGAGATGGCTGGATGGCGTCACTGACTCGATGGATGTGAGTCTGAGTGAACTCCGGGAGGGTGATGGACAGGGAGGTGTGGCGTGCTGCGATTCATGGGGTCACAAAGAGTCAGACACGACTGAGCAGCTGAACTGAACTGATTCCATTTTACAAATGGTATGACCATCAAACTGGACTGGGTCTATGTTACAAAATCGTGGGGGGAAAACGTAATTGTGATGGACTAAAATTATTTCCTAAATAATAGATTATAAGCAAAGTATGTCAGTTACATGTGGTTTTACTGACTTCCTGAATGCCAGTTAAAATAGTATTACAGTTAGCTGGCTATTTCCCAATAGAACTTTTTTTTTTTTTTTAAAGAAATTTGAGTTATGGGCATATGGAATACACACACACATGATTAATAAGTAGGGATGGGCATACTTTACAGCAAAGAGCAATGATCGTCTACATGAAGATTTGAGTTACACATCAAATTTTTCTGCTACTGTTGCAATAAACAAATCATCAAAAAATTCAGTGATCTATCTAGCAAAAATTTATTTTTCTCACTTGTGATATGTTTAACAGCTGGGTGACCTTGCATTATATTTCATGGAGCTCAACTTGACTCTGGACTTTGAGGAGAGTTCATATATATTGCATGTGTATTCATATTCACCAAGGGCAAACACTACCCAGGGCATATTACTTTCATGGTTGACCCAGGAGTAAAAGAGTACAATCCTCTGTCCATAGGATTTCCCAGGCAAGAACCACACAAGAACCAAAACAACTCAGAGCTCATTGAACAAACTAAGTCAAAGTTATATCCATGATCTGTGCAGAAGAAATGTGTACTATACTCCAATGTATATGGAGAAATGGGTGAATGAAAAAAATATTATCAACTAACACAAACACTAAGCGCAGGCGGCTGCGAGAGCCTGCGCACGAAGCGCGGCTGAGAGGAACTACCCCACGTCCGAGGTCAGGAGCAGCAGCCTAGAGTGCCAGGCTGGGACACTGCAGGAACGGCGGAGAGGAGCTATCCTGCTTCCGAGGTCAGTGGTGGCCTGGAGGAGCTACCCCGTGTCCAAGGTCAGGGGCGGCGGCCGGAAGGAGCCAACTCGCGCCCGAGGCCAGGGGCAGTGACCCCGAGGAGCCACCCTGAGCCTGAGGCCAGGGCAGCAGCTGGGAAGAGCAACCCGAGGAGCTGTGGCTGCACAGGCACAGGAGGGCCTAGAGGAGCTATCCAAGGTTGAAGGTCAGGAATGGCAGGGGTAAGGAGATACCCCTTGTCCAAGGTAAGGAGCAGCAGCTGTGCTTTGCTGGAGCAGCTGTGAAGAGATACCCCACGCCCAAGGTAAAGGAAACCCAAGTAAGATGGTAGGTGTTGCAAGAGGGCATCAAAGGGCAGACACACTGAAACCATACTCACAGAAAACTAGTCTATCTAGTCACACTAGGACCACAGCCTTGTCTAACTCAATGAAACCAAGCCATGCCTGCGGGGCAACCCAAGACGGGAGGGTCCTGGTGGAGAGGGCTGACAGAATGTGGTCCACTGGAGAAGGGAATGGCAAGCCACTTCAGTATTCTTGCCTTGAGAACCCCATGAACAGTATGAACAGGCAAAATGATAGGATACCAAAAGAGGAACTCCCCAGGTCATTAGATGCCCAATATGCTACTGGAGATCAGTGGAGAAATAACTCCAGAAAGAATGAAGGGATGGAGCCAAAGCAAAAAACAATACCCAATTGTGCATGTGACTGGTGATAGAAGCAAGATCTGATGCTATAAAGAGCAATATTGCATAGGAACCTGGAATGTCAGGTCCATGAATCAAGGCAAATTGGAAGTGCTCAAACAGGAGATGGCAGGGTGAACTCGACATTCTAGGAATCAGTGAACTGAAATGGACTGGAATGGGTGAATTTAACTCAGATGAC
>SJYT01064304.1:0-10153 GCA_006410635.1 Cephalophus harveyi | reverse complement strand
TGCAAGGAGATCCAACCCCTCCATTCTGAAGGAGATCAGCCCTGGGATTTCTTTGGAAGGAATGATGTTAAAGCTGAAACTCCAGTACTTTGGACACCTCATGCGAAGAGTTGACTCCTTGGAAAGGACTCTGATGCTGGGAGGGATTGGGGGCAGGAGGAGAAGGGGACGACAGAGGATGAGATGGCTGAATGGCATCTCTGACTCGATGGACGTGAGTCTGAGTGAACTCCGGGAGTTGATGATGGACAGGGAGGCCTGGCGTGCTGCAATTCATGGGTTCGCAAAGAGTCAGACATGACTGAGCGACTGAACTATCTGTGAATTGGTGATGATGTTTAGCCTGCCTGATTCACACAGCAGTTTTGAGGAAACAATAAAAGAAAGTTTACAGTTTTACAGAATTTTAAGGATATATTTCATGATAATAAAATCAAGTGCACAGCAAAACATGGCACTGTAGTCTATTGCTTTCAATTTATAAGCATTCAGATATTTGTAAATTTAGGGAATTATAAGAGTCCATAGGAGCATGAGGACAGAGGTGAGCTGGGATCAGGAAAGTCTTTCTTCCACTTGATCTTCAGATCTGAAAGATAAATAAGAGATGATAATTAGCAAGTTTAGAAATAAAGATACCCTCCAAGTAAACGCTCACACAGGTGAAAAAGTTGACAAAGGCAAGGTAAGGTACTGAGCCTGGAGTAAAGAAAAAGTATAAGTGAGTTGTGTTTCTCAATTCTGGAGAGGTAGGGGTCTTTAGACCATGTTAGCTATTAAATACAGGTCTTCATGAAATATTTTTTAAAATAATTAAAGAATAATTTATAGCAATAAAGTAATATAGTCTGATGTTATTTTTAAATGAACCATTCAACAACAATGTGGAGAACAGACTGGAGGGGAAAAATTGTAGCCCAAAGGGACTAGTTATTTGGTTATTTCAAAAGTTCACACCAGAATGATAAATGGACAAGGGGCAAGGCAATTGTGACAAAGAGAAGTGAAGTGTTTTGCAATGTGTTTTGGAAACAGAATTGTCAAGATTTGGTGAGGATTTGAATATGGGAAGAAAAAGAAAAGATTTAGTGATAACATCTCATAGCTGAGATGCTAAATGTCTGGTGTTTTGTTTACTGTGATAAGAAATTTTGAAGAAAGATAATGCTTGGTGAAAGGATATAAAGTAAACAGTAGAGATGAATGTCAATGAGACATCTATGTTACAAATAAGAAACTTTACATTCTTTTTTGGAACACTGACAATTGAAATCATCGGTATAGATTAAGGCAACAGGCAAAGGGCATTAGGGAAAGAAGAAAAATAGCCCAGTATGGCATTTTGAGATTTCTAACTTTAAGAAAGGTTGTGACAAATGTATCTATAAACTGCTTACTATGAGATATTATTATATTAGATACAGAGAGTGCTCAGACCTTCCTAGTGGTTCAGTCTGTAAAGAATCCACCTGTAATGCCGGAGACCTGCTGTAATATAGGTGATCAGGGTTCACTCCCTGGGCTGGGAAGGTCCCTTGGAGAAAAGAATGGCTACCCAATCCACTATTCTTGCCTGGAGAATCCCATGGACAGAGGAGCCTGGAAGCCTACAGTTCATGGGGTCATAAGAGTCAGACACAACTTAGTGACTAAACTACCACATAGATAGTGCTCAGTCACTCAGTTGTGTCCAACTCTTTGAAGAGAGACACTTTTTCTAGAACTGTGGGCATGAGTAGAGAAGAGGGAATAATTAAAAAGAAAATGATACTTTGGTTGAGCTGAGCATAAAAGAACAATTTCTTTTATCTCGTTCCCTACCTTTATTTATCCATTCAGTAAGTATTTTAGAGTCCTCCAATATTCTAGGAACTATCCAAATTGCTAAGGATAAAGTAACTAACACACAGTACCTATCCATGCTCATAAAGAGCTTAACTAATCTCAAAGAGAAGACATACTGTATACAGGTAAACCAACAAACAAAATACATTCATGAAGTCATCATACTATAAAAACAATCAAGCAAGACAATGAGATGGATATTAATGGGTTCAATCAAGGGAGGGGGTATATCAAATAAGGCCCCACTAAGGGGATGCTCTTTTACTTTAAACTATAACAGGAAGCAAGCCAACTTAGGACAATTTTTAGGAGACAGAGTACAGTAAGTATAAAATTGCTAAGTCTGGCATTCTTTAGGTGCATATCAGAAAAAGG
This sequence comes from Cephalophus harveyi, assembly GCA_006410635.1. Classification (NCBI taxonomy): domain Eukaryota; kingdom Metazoa; phylum Chordata; class Mammalia; order Artiodactyla; family Bovidae; genus Cephalophus; species Cephalophus harveyi. Next base: position 7,933 of record SJYT01064304.1, on the reverse strand, counting down.
AAGGACATTCAACAAGATGTAGGTAAGAACTTTTCAGTAAGTTGATGAAGTAGACTTATCTGATAACTCTTCCTTTTTCAGTGAACTGTTAGGTAATAGGATCAAGTGTCACTGAGGTTAGAAGGAATTATGATGTTTGTGGAGACCTATGATATGAACTGTGAACTTCCAGATGTTCAAGCTGGTTTTAGAGGAACCAGAAATCAAATTGTCAACATCTGCTAGATCGTGGAAAAAGCAAAAGAGTTCCAGAAAAACATCTATTTCTGCTTTATTGACTATGCCAAAGCCTTTGACTGTGTGGATCACAATAAACTGTGGAAAATTCTGAGAGAGATGGGAATATCAGACCACCTGACCTGCCCCTTGAGAAACCTGTATGCAGGTCAGGAGGCAGCAGTTAGAACTGGAAATGGAACAACAGACTAGTTCCAAATAGGAAAAGGAGTAAGTCAAGGCTGTATACTGACACCCTGCTTATTTAACTTATACGCAGAGTACATCATGAGAAATGCTAGGCTGGAAGAAGCACAAGCTGGAATCAAGATTGCTGGGAGGAATATCAATAACCTCAGATATGCAGATGACACCACCCTTATGGCAGAAAGTGAAGAGGAACTAAAACCCTCTTGATGAAGGTGAGAGAGGAGAGTGAAAAGTTGGCTCAACATTCAGAAAACGAAGATCATGGCATCTGATCCCATCACTTCATGGGAAATAGATGGGGAAACAGTGGAAACAGTGTCAGACTTTATTTTGGGGGGCTCCAAAATCACTGCAGATGGTGACTGCAGCCATGAAATTTAAAGACACTTACTCCTTGGAAGGAAAGTTACGACCAACCTAGATAGCATATTCAAAAGCAGTGACATTACTTTACCAACAAAGGTCTGTCTAGTCAAGACTATGGTTTTTCCAGTAGTCATGTATGGATGTGAGAGCTGGACTGTGAAGAAGGCTGAGTGCCAAAGAATTGATGCTTTTGAACTGTGGTGTTGGAGAAGACTCTTGAGAGTCCCTTGGACTGCAAGGAGATCCAACCAGTCCATCCTAAAGGAGATTAGGCCTGGGTATACTTTGGAAGGAATGATACTAAAGCTGAAACTCCAGTACTTTGGCCACCTCATACAAAGAGTTGACTCATTGGAAAAGACTCTGATGCTGGGAGGGATTGGGAGCAAGAGGAAAAAGGGACGACAGAGAATGAGATGGCTGGATGGCATCACTGACTCGATGGATGTGAGTCTGAGTGAACTCCGGGAGTTGTTAATGGACAGGGAGGCCTGGCGTGCTGCAATTCATGGAGTTGCAAAGAGTTGGACATGACTGAGTGAATGAACTAAGCTAAACTAAACTAATGATATGAACTGGTCATTCTGACTAGCAGGAGCATGAACAATAATAAAAGCATAATAAGATTACTTTGAAAGTGTAGAATAATACATAGTCTAAAAATTAAAGAGAGAAAGTTCAGCACATCTGTGTTTTTTTTTTTTTCTTCCTGTCCATTTAATGAGTCTTCTTTTCATATGAAATTTATAATAAATTGTGTTAGAGATTGTAGTTTTGTCAGTGGAGTACAACAGAAGAGAAATGGCCCAAGATAGTGAGCATAATAATATACAATAAAATTTAACTAAGAAAGAAGGAAGTAACTCTAAGAAGCAGCTAAGAGTAGGCTAGAGAACTTGCTGAGTCTGATCAAATATTTAAGCAAAGTATTAGATTATAGGAGCTGGATTGATGGACCAAGAGTAGAATGCTTTACATTGTGATGTTGTACTTTATGCATTTATAGTAATGCCAAGGTCCACAGCTTCACTTTCCAATATGATAGCCATAAGCCATTGAGGATATCTCAATTTACATGTTGAGTAATTAAACTTAAACAAAACTAAAACTACAGTCCCACAGTTGCATTAGCCACACATCATTAACACATATAGCTAATGATTATCGAAGTGGGCAGTGCAGAATTAAGACAACTCTATCAGTGCAGAAAGTTCTGTTGGGTAATATCAGTCCAGATACCCATCTTTGGAATGTGTGGTAGAGGCAGAGGAAAATAAATATCAAAATATATGAGGAAGTCAGAAAGAAGCTATCATGTTGATTGACACTTTAATGACTATAGGTTCAGGAGGCCTAAGAGAAAGCATGATCTTTTTTAAAATAAATAAATTTTTATTGGAATAGAATAAATTTCAGATGACTGGGAAAATGAGGTATGGACTGCCCAAACAGACTCATACATGATTTCTGTTTCATTGACAAAGTCCACCTGTGGAGGCTTGCTAGGAGATTTTCTAATGTCCTGATATTTGGTTCTGTGCTGTTTCTATAGTTTACCATCAAAGGAGTGCCACATATAAAGACAACTCATTGCTATGTCATCAGCTTCTCACCTATCTGCTTGTGTTGCTCCCGTTGCCAACTATTATATATATGTGTATATGTTTATAAATAACCATATACATGTTTATACACATATAACATGCATGTAATACTATATATGTATGAAAAGTGAGAAGTGAGTGTGTTAGGTGCTCAGCTGTGTCTGACGCTGCAACTTCATGGCAGTAGCTGGCAAGGCTACTCTATCCATGGAATTCTCCAGGCAAGAATACTGGAGTGGGTTTCCATTCTCTTCTCCACGGGATCCTCTTAACCCAGGAACTGAAACCAAGTCTATTGCATTGCAGGTAGATGCTTTACTGACTGAGCCACCAGGAAAACCCACTATGTATATATAGTGACTTGCTGACTGGGATTCCTTTATCTCTACTTTATTTGATATATGTAATATTTTCCTGATTGGGAATTTTTATCTCTATTGGATTTGATATATGCAATAGTTGTTGTTTAGCCACTAAGTTGTGGTGTCTGCAGTGCGCTACCATTTCCTTCTGCAGGGGATCTTCACAACTCAGGGATGAAACCAGTGTCTCTTGCATTGGCAGGAGGGTGCTTTACCACTGAGCCACCAGAGAAGCCCATATGTGTAAAAGTACACATGTACATATACACACAAGATATACATTTGTGTGTGTGTGTATCCCTACAACTTCATTCTTTGGAGGGAATCACTTAACTATTATTTATTAAATATCTCAGATATTGCAAAAAAAAAAAAAAGACTTTTTGAGCAAAATGGCAATAGGAAAAAATATTTGGAAAGCTATGAGGAATTTTTCTACTTTATTTCTTCCCACATAAAATAATGTGAAAAAGAAGCAATTATGAAAATCATTTAAGGATCAGTTCAGTTCAGTTGCTCAGTAGTGTCTGACTCTTTGCAACCCCATGACTAAGCACACCAGGCTTTCCTGTCCATCACCAACTCTCAGGGCTTGAACAAACTCATGTCCATCGAATCAGTGATGCCATCCAACCCTCTCATCCTCTGTCATCCCCTTCTCCTCCTGCCTTCAATCCTTCCCAGAATCAGGGTCTTTTCAAATAAGTCAGCTCTTTGCATCAAGTGACCAAAGGATTGGAGCTTCGCCTTCAGCATCAGTCCTTCCGATGAATATTCAGGACTGGTTTCCTTTACGATGGACTGGTTGGATCACCTTGCAGTCCAAGGGACTCTAAAGAGTCTTCTCCAATATCGCAGTTCAAAAGCATCAACTCTTTGGCGCTAAGCTTTCTTCATGGTCGAACTCTCATATCCATACATGACTACTGGGAAAACCATAGCTTTTACTAGATGGGCCCTTGTTGGCAAAGTAATGTCTCTGCTTTTTAATAAGCTGTCTAGGTTGGTCATAGCTTTTCTTCTACGTAGCAAGTGCCTTTTAATTTCATGGCTGTAGTCACCATCTGCAGTGATTTTAGAGCTCAAGAAAATAAAGTCTGTCACTGTTTCCTTTATTTCCCCATTTATGTGCCATGAAGTGATTGAACCAGATGCCATGATCTTCATTTTTTGAATGTTGAGTTTTAAACCAACTTTTTCACTCTCCTCTTTCACTTTCATCAAGAGGCTCTTTAGTTCCTTTTTGATTTCTGCCATAAGAGTGGCATCATCCGCATATCTGAGGTTACTGATATTTCTCCCAACAATCTTGATTCCAGGTTCTGCTTCATCAAGCTCAGCATTTCAAATGATGTTCTCTGCATATAAGTTAAATAAGCAAGGTACAATATACAGCTGATGTACTCCTTTCCCAGTTTGGAACCAGTCTGTTATTCCATCTCTGGTTCTACCTGTTGCTTCTTGACCTGCATACAGATTTCTCAGGAGGCAGGTAAGGTGGTCTGGTGTTCCCATCTCTAAGTATTTTCTACAGTTTGTTGTGTTCCACACAGTCAAAGGCTTTGGTGTAGTCAAAAAAGCAGAAGTAAATGCTTTTCTGGAACTCTCTTCCTTTTTCTATAATCCAACAGATGTTGGCAGTTTGATCTCTGGTTCCTCTGCCTTTTCTATATCCAGCTTGAACATCTGGAAGTCCTTGATTCATGAACTAAAAGAAAGAAAAAAGTAAAATCTTGCCTCAATTATCTGTAAAGTTACTGAAATAATCGAGCTTGAGGCCTCAATTATCCAAGTAAATGAATCCACTTTCCACTGCATTTTCCATGTAAATTTAATGAACAAGCATTCAGAAAACTAAGATCATGGTATCTGGTCCCATCACTTCATGGGAAGTAGATGGGAGAACAGTGGAAATAATGTCATACTTTATTTTGGGGGGCTCCAAAATCACTGCAGATGGTGATTGCAGCCATGAAATTAAAAGACACTTACTCCTTGGAAGGAAAGTTATGACCAACTTAGATAGCATATTGAAAAGCAGAGATATTACTTTGCCAACAAAGGTCCGTCTAGTCAATGCTATGGTTTTTTCAGTGGTCATATATGAATGTGAGAGTTGGACTGTGAAGAAGACTGAGCACCGAAGAATTGATGCTTTTGAACTGTGGTGTTGGAGAAGACTCTTGAGAGTCCCTTGGACTGCAAGGAGATCCAACCAGTCCATCCTAAAGGAGATCAGTCCTGGGTGTTCACTGGAAGGACTGATGCTAAAGCTGAAACTCCAATACTTTAGCCACCTCACGTGAAGAGTTGACTAATTGGAAAAGACCCTGATGCTGGGAGGGATTGGGGGCAGGAGGAGAAGGGGACAACAGAGGATGAGATGGCTGGATGGCATCACCGACTCAATGGACATGAGTCTGAGTGAACTCTGGGAGTTGGTGATGGACAGGGAAGCCTGGTGTGCTGTGATTCATGGGGTCGCAAAGAGTCAGACATGACTGAGCGACTGAACTGACTGAACTGAAGGTACTAGTTTTCCTAAGTTGCTAGAAAATCTCTTTTCTTAAAGTACTATTAAGTCTGTTAGGCTAGGTTAAATATTTTTCAACATATAACATATTATTTTGGAGAAGGCAATGGCAACTCATTCCAGTACTCTTGCCTGGAAAATCCCATGGATAGAGGAGCCTGGTAGGCTGCAGTCCATGGGGTCGCTAAGAGTTGGACATAACTGAGTGACTTCACTTTCACTTTTCACTTTCATGCATTGGAGAAGGAAATGGCAAACCACTCCAGTGTTCTTGCCTGGAGAATCCCAAGGACGGGGGAGCCTGGTGGGCTGCCATCTACAGGGTCACACAGAGTCAGACATGACTGAAGTGACTTAGCAGCAGCAGCAGCAACATATTATTTTTCCTAGGAATGTTAGAGTGAACTGTGATCAAAGCATAGTAAATATGTAGGTTATACCTACACATAGCCAACATACCCAAAGGAAAATTATAAATCAGCTTGCTTTGCCTAAATAAATCCCATAGGAATACTGTTCATTTGATAACTAATGAATCTTGATAGCTTCAACTTTTATCTTTATTAATGTGTTTTAAAATATTTAAATTATACGGGATTAGCATGCATGCTCCGGTTGTGTCCGACTCTTTACAACCCCATGGACTGTAGCCTGCTAGTATCCTCTGTCCATGGGATTTTCCAGGCAAAGAATACTGGAGTGGGTTGCCATTTCCTCCTTCATGGGATCTTCCTGACCTAGGGATCAAACCTGTGTCTCCTGTCTACTGGGTTGGCAAGCAAATGCTTTACCACTGAGCCACTTGGGAAGCCCCAAACTGCAAATAATAGCTAATTAACATGACCAAGAAGGTCACAGCCTGTTCAATTAGGGCTTTGTTAGAAATTTTTTAAAACCATCAAATTAAGAAATTAAAAAAAAAAAAGTATTTTATTTCTTGCCAAATGCTTCAAGTCAACCTTTAAAACCAGCGTTTTGAATTGGTGAGATGTGATCAAGGCATCGTTTCTGTAATACAGACCAAAGAAAACTTTGGATATGTTAGAAAGAAACTCCTAAACTCAGAGTATGCCCTTGTTAAACACTTTCATTTTAGTTGATTTAAATGAATTTTTTAAAGAGAATAGGTGGAACCAAGTTTCCAGAGAGAGTAGTTGTGTTTATTTTAGAAATTTCATTATCACCATGGTCTGCTGTCATCTAAAAACAAAAGACTAAAGGGTATGCCCATAGGGGTATTGGCAAGGAGAACAGATGTTCTGGGCTAAGTCCATTGTGATTCTAACTTTATTGTACAGCACATTGCACATTTTGAACTTATATTTATGCTTTAAAATTCAGAGAATTTAGCTGAAGCGACTTTCCAAAGATATTAATAAAAAAGCAATGTATTTAGTAAATGAAGTACCAGAACGCTATGATCATAGTCTCTTCTCTTTGATAAAATGAACACTGTACTCTGAATCTCACGCTGACACCTTTTTTTCTTATACATGCCTAAAATTTGAAATTAGATATGCCTGCAACTTGCCAAGAATGCAGCAGCACTCAACTGCCCTTAGGTTTTCTTCTAAATAAGTTTCAGCTGCCTTGCATCTGAAAGTAATTCAGGATAAACTTTAACATGAACTGAAACAGATTCAGGCTGAATGTTCCATGAGTGGTAGAGAGGCAAATATAGATTTTTGGAAGTGGTAACCACGTTAGGCCAACTCCAAATTCAGCAAGATAGATTTATGGTGCCAATGATAATGGTCACAGAAATAAAAAATAAAATTGGATATTTTTTATTTTGTGCTGTTATGCAAACTGTGGTTCAGTTCAGTTCAGTCGCTCAATCATGTCAGACTCTTTGCAACCCCATGAACCGCAGCACACCAGGCCTCCCCGTCCATCACCAACTCCCGGAGTTCACCCAAACTTATGTCCATCGAGTCAGTGATGCCATCTAAACATCTCATCCTCTGTCGTCCCCTTCTCCTCCGGCCTTCAATCTTTCCCAGCATCAGGATCTTTTCCAATAAGTCAGCTCTATGCATCAGTTGGCCAAAGTATTTGAGTTTCAGATTGAACATCAGTCCCTCCAATGAACACCCAGAACTAATCTCCTTTAGGATGGACTGGTTGTATCTCCTTGTAGTCCAAGGGACTCTCAAGAGTATTCTCCAACACTGCAGTTCAAAAGCATCAATTCTTCGGTGCTCAGCTTTCTTTATAGTCCAACTCTCACAATCCATACATGACTATTGGAAAAACCATAGTCTTGACTAGACGGACCTTTGTCAGCAAAGTAATATCTCTGCTTTTTAATATGCTGTCCAGGTTGGTCATAACTTTCCTTCCAAGGAGCAAGCATCTTTTAATTTCATGGCTGCAATCACCATCCACAGTGATTTTGGAGCCCAGAAAAATAAAGTCAGCCACTGTTTCCAATGTTTCCCCATCTATTTCCCATAAAGTGATGGGACCAGATGCCATGATCTTCATTTTCTGAATGTTGAGCTTTAAGACAACTTTTTCACTCTCCACTTTCACTTTCATCAAGAGGCTCTTTAGTTCCTCTTCACTTTCTGCCATAAGGGTGGTGTCATCTGCATATCTGAGGTTATTGATATTTCTCCTGGCAATCTTGATTCCAGCTT
>SJYT01064299.1:315813-329755 GCA_006410635.1 Cephalophus harveyi | reverse complement strand
TGGAGAAGACTCTTGAGAGTCCCTTGGACTGCAAGGAGATCCAACCAGTCCATTCTGAAGGAGATCAGCCCTGGGATTTCTTTGGAAGGAATGATGCTAAAGCTGAAACTCCAGTACTTTGGCCACCTCATGCGAAGAGCTGACTCATTGGAAAAGACTCTGATGCTGGGAGGGATTGGGGGCAGGAGGAGAAGGGGACAACCGAGGGTGAGATGGCTGGATGGCATCATGGACTCGATGGACGTGAGTCTGAGTGAACTCCGGGAGATGGTGATGGACAGGGAGGACTGGCGTGCTGCGATTCATGGGGTCGCAAAGAGTCGGACACGACTGAGTGACTGAACTGAACTGATGGTACTTTTCCTCCCATCACCAGAATTCACCTGGGGCTTCCCAGGTAGCGCTAGAAATCAGTGGATGGAAATGGGACTGGAACCACTTATTATTCTCCTCAGTGACTCAATAGCAAAAAGTTTGCTTACTGTCTTTGTGACCTTAAGTCTACTGGTCTGGAAGTCTTAGTTCTACATGGTGGAATATTTCCACCAGGAGACAAAACAATGATTCCATTGAACAGAAGGTTAAAACTGCTATCCAGCCACTTCAGGCTCCTAAAACTTCAGGAAAATGAATAGAGTTATTGTGCTAGCTGGAATGATTGTCCTGATTTCAAGGAGAAATTGAACTGCTACTCTACAATAGAGATTCCTTAGGGTATCTCTTAGTATTGATCTCAGAGAGAGAATAGAGAGTGTTTCTGAAGAGAGACCATAGTTCCCTATCCAGGAATTGGATTCTGGGGAGCCTGGCTGAAAACCAGGAATCCCAAACACTAGTCCACCAGAGGCTAGGGGCTTGAAGCACAGTTCTCCCGACTCTTACCCCCATTGAAAAATGCATTTCTAAAGAAGGTTAAAACTTTAAAAACAGGTATAAAGTTTCTTTTATAGACACAGCACAATAGTGAGGGAGCACAGTGAAAAACAGTTTCTTTAAGACAGAAGCAAGGCAGAAATACATATCAAGAGAGTTAAGGGCTTGGGTATCCCCCATAATGAGGAGGGGGCCAGTAAAGGGGTGGTTAAATCATTTATATAGGACGGTCCTTCTGGGTCTTTATTTACCTTTGGGCAATCATCTTGTTTCTTTATTCACAACTAACCAGTCCCATATACAGCCATCCTGTATGGCTGTACAGGATCCTCCCATACATGCATGCATAACATTTTGCTAAGATGACATGTATGCATGCACGCTTAGTCACTCAGTCTTGTCAACTTTTTGCAATCCCATGGTCTGTAGCCCGTCAGTCTCCCCTGTCCATGTGATTGTCTAGACAACAATGTTGGAGTGGATTACCATTCCCTCCTCCAAACCTTTTCCAACCCTGGGATTGAACCTGTGTCTCTTATGTCTCCTACATTGATTGACAGGTGGGTTCTTTAATACCACTGGGGAAGCCCCTTGTTAAGATGGATTTCACTGCAAATCCCTGTGTGTATATGTCCTTACTTATTATGGGGTGGCACCCCCTCCTGTGTTGACTTCCAATGAGCCTTCCTATGCATGTATATATATAGGGAAGTTTTCCTTGATCTCAGGAGTGATCATCTTATCTCTTACTTCAGCAGAGCTCAGCTTCTGCAACTGGAGCATCTACAGAAAATGAAGTTTCAATTTAACTCTGCTTGATATCACCAGCTGTCCAGTCCAAGGGCCCATCTATCCCTTACCTCAGTATTATCATGCCTTGTGATGAATACCAATGGAAAACTACAATAGCCCAATTCAAGGTAGACTGCTAATGACATATGAAGATTTGTCTAGCAAGTGAGATCCTTGTTCAAGGCAAAGAGGATACTAGTGGAAGAAAGTAGTTATATGTGACAGCTATAACAACATGACTAGTTACAGGAACAAGGACTGTAATGGTCATAAGTATTTACTCCTTATTTCATTATTATGATGTTGGTGTGATACACACATGCACATATATATATATATATAGTTTTTCTCCTCATCCATTTTTACATATTTACTTTATATTATAGCATTTAAGTATTGTTAACTTTGCATTATGGTGTTTAAGTTACAAAGTACATAGGGAGTAGTAAACATCAACAAGGACTTCATCTTCTCTTCTGAATAAAGTACTAGTGCATGTTCAGTTGTATTGTATTCCTCAGGTATGCCTTTTATATTAGTTACATTTGCAGAGTAAGTCTCTTCCAATTAACTTTGCAAAATAGGGCATTTTGGTCATTGGTTTAATGATTATGGTTAAGGGCTGGGAGAGAGGGAAAATCTGTGGGTCCTTTTTTAAAAAAAAAAACTCTCAGAGTTACTATGTGTGCTTAGTTGCTCAGTCATGTATGACTTTTTGTGGCCCAATAGACTGTAGCTCACCAGGCTCCTCTCTCCACAGGATTCTTCAGGCAAGAATACTGGAGTGGATAGCCATTGTGTTCTCCAGGGGATCTTCCTGACCCAGAGATTGAATCTGGAATCTCCTGCAATGCAGGCAATCAACACTCAAAAGAGTTCTAAATATTTCCATCAATATTGTTTTATCTTTTCATGGTTTAGGAAAATTTTAATCATAGCTCTTAATTTAACTTCATGGTTTAAATTCTGCAGTAATTTATATACATAAATCATGGGATGGATTCATTTTTAATTGCAACTTGAATTTTGGGATTTTAGGAAAGTTCTTCAAATAATGTACGATATCTGAACAAGAGGAAGAGAAGGGAGAGGTAGACAGAGTTCTACCTAATAGAAATCAGAAGGATAAGGGGAACAGACAGGACTGGACATAAGGAGGCAATTGAAGGGAGGGAGTTCAGTTCAGTCCCTCAGTTGCGTCTGACTCTTTGCGACCCCATGAACTGCAGCATGCCAGGCTTCCCTATCCATCACAAACTCCTGGAGCTTGCTCAAACTCATGTCCATCAAGTCAATGATGACATCCAACCATCTCACCCACTGTTGTCCCCTTCTCCTTCCACCTTCAATCTCTCCCAGCACCAGGGTCTTCTCCAATGAGTCAGTTCTTTGCATCAAATGGCCAAAGTACTGGAGTTTCAGCTTCAGCATGAATCCTTCCTATGAATATTCAGGACTGATTTCCTTTAGGATTGACTGGTTTGATCTCCACGAAGCCCAAGGGTCTTTCAAGAGTCTTCTCCAACACCACAGTTCAAAAGCATCAATTCTTCAGCACTCAGCTTTCTTTATAGTCCAACTCTCATATCGATGCATGACTACTGGAAAAACCATAGTTTTGACTAGACGACCTCTGTGGAGGAATGATTTACTAGAATAAATCTAGTTTGTTCTTGCTTTAGTTTGTTAAATTGCCCATTTATTTTGTCCAAAGAGCAGTTTTTAATTTTCTTTTTTATAAGATTTTCAAGAGTACTTTCTATTTACTGTTATTAAAAAAATATTGGCACAATACACAGTACATTCTTGAGCTTATTTTATACCTACTATTCTGTATTTCCCACTTCTCTTTCCCTACATTGTCCCTCCCTCACCCCCACTGGTAACCACTAATTTCTTTCTACATCTATGAGTCTGATTCTTTTATGCTATATTTGTTAGTTTGTTGTTGTTGTTGTTTTTAGTTTCCACATATAAGTGATATCATACAGTATTTATCTTTCTTTGTCTGGCATCTTTTATTTAGCATAATATCCTCCAAATTCATCCATGTTGCTGCAATGACAAAAGTTCATTTTTTTTGGCTGAGTACTATTCCACTCTATTATGTACATACAACATCATTTTTATCCATTCATGTATGTTGGGTAGTTCCCATGTCTTGACAATTTTAAATAACTCTGTGGTGGAAATTAGGGTTCATGTATCCTTTTGAATTTTTTTTTTGTTTGTTTTGCTTTCATATATATACCCAGCAGTGGAACTAGTGGGTAATATGATAGTTCTATTTTTAGTTTTTTGGGAGTCCTCCATATTGTCAACAGTGGTTGCACTAATCTATATTCCCACAAACAATGAGAAAGTGTTCCCTTTTATCTATGTCATTACCAGAATCTTTTATTTTTATATATTTTGATGATAGCCATCCTGAAAGGCTTGGCATTATATCTCATTGTGTTTTTTATTTGCATTTCTCTGCTAATTCATGACATTTGGCATCTTTTCTTGTGCCTGTTTGGCCAAAGTATCTTTTAGTGAAAGGGTTTTTGATTCAAGTTTTCACATGAAATACTTGACATATCAATCAAAACTGTTTTGCATTGGGGTCTAAGAAATCTTATTCCTTAACTTTTTTAAGGTGCTTGTGAAATGAATGATAATGTATACATGAAATGTTCCTCAGAGTGACCAGTGAAGTCCCAAGTTATCCTTAATGAAGTGATGTCACTTAGAAACATAGGATCAATAACTGGAATTCTAATGAGAGTACATGTGAGAAGCAATGTTTCGTGGAAGAGTAGAAAGTTTATAATTTGATAGCCCAACAAAACTTAGCAACATCAGTGAGGATGCAATAATCGTGGATTTAATGTATCAAAGTCTCTAATTTGATCGTTGGCCACCTCCAAACAAGCTCAAAAATTTTCAACTGTTGGCAGGTGAAAAGCTGAATTTTAACTCTGGATCCAATCCAAGGTCTCAAAACAAAAAATGAGGTTAAAAAAAAAAAAAGAAAAGAAAAGAAAAACCTTTATGCTGTTTTAATTGGTAACCCACAGAAAAGTTTGTATAGTTCATGTCTTTGTGGTGAGAACCTCAGATTCATGAGTATCTGAGCCCAGTTCATACAATAGAACTATAAGGCCTTTGCCTGTGTCTATGATTCTCCTTCTAATAAGCACATTTTTAACAGTAACACAAAAGAAACTGGGGAAGGATGGAATGGAGCTTGATGTCACCAGGGATGACAGAAAATGGAAACCAGTAACAAAACCTGCATACTAACTTGGGAATAAAGAGCTAAGGCACTGAATGAAAAGAGAGCAGAGCTCAGACTGCATGCTGACTTAAGCAACTAATTTCAAACTCCACAAGTCAGAACCAGCAAGGCACACATGGCATGTGTGAGTGTAAGTAATGGTTAAAGCCTGGGATCTGAGGCAATGGATGGTACACAGTCAATCACTATGACCACTGTACTGATTGAGATAAATGAAGAGCACCAAAATGAGAGCAGAGCTTATAATGACAGGGTCAGCCACCATCACTTGTATTTTGGCAGAGACTTGAAGGCTGAGTGATGAAGAATTGATAGTTTCAAACTGTAGTGCTGAAGAAGATTCTTGAGAGTCTCATGGACCACAAGAAGATCAAACCTGTCAACCGTAAAGGAAATCAACCCTGAACATTCATTGAAAGGACTGATTTGAAGTTGAAGCTCCAATACTTTTGGCCACCTGATGTGAAGAGCTGACTCGCTGGAAAAGACCTTGATATTGGGAAAGATTGAGGGCAGAAGAGAAGGAGATTACAGGGGAGGAGATGGTTGGATGGCATCACTGACTCGACAGACATGAGTTTGAGCAAGCTCTGGGAGATGCTGAAGGACAGGGAAATCTGGCATGCTTCAGTCCATGGGGTCACAGAGTAGGACATGACTGAGCAACTAAACAGCAACAACAAGGACAGACAGAGAAGCAGGAAAGCTTTCTAGTAGAAAAAGCAGAAGACTTCAGATATGCCATGATTGGAGGCCATTAGCCTGATAATCTGTGGTATGTTATTTTTACTATGTCTCTGGAAAGAAGAAAAGATATCTGTGGCTAAATATATTAGCTCTTCTCTCCTACATGCTCTTTTGGAGATTCACAATGAGCCATATTGAAATATTGACACCTCTAGGAAGTTCTATACTAAAGAAATATTTTTTAATTTGGATCTTCCCAAACTATTTCTTGCTACTTTATTTTCTAAACTTTATTAATGTTCTACACAAACAGAAACAGTTTTATGAAAGCCAAATGCTCATTGTTAGGTTCCTGACACCCAAGATAGGCAGCTGTCCTTCATTTAAGGCTAGAGATCCACCAGCTAACTAACAGAAATGAGGCTCCCATGAGGTAAGATTGAACTATGCTTCAGTGTTCATCCCTGTCCCCAAAACTATATATTTTTAATAGCAAAGTATGCTAAATAATGGAGAAGGAAATGGCAACCCACTCCAGTGTTCTTGCCTGGAGAATCCCAGGGACGGGGAGCCTGGTGGGCTGCCATCTCTGGGGTCGCACAGAGTCGGACAAGACTGAAGTGACTTAGCACCAGCAGCAGCAGCATGCTAAATAAATAAATAAAGATGTATTTTACATTTTCTTGCTAGGTTCCTTTTTTGTTTTCCTTTCTTCCCATCCTGTCAAGCCATCTGGCCATCATATCACTATTACTATTCATGTGTCTTTGAAATAAACCAAAGTTTCCAATGTTGGCAGCTTTTATAGGCCATGGCAGCGCTAAAAATTGTTAGATTCTGGAGAATTTTAATGAAATAACAATCTAGGTGATCAAATTATTGTTCCCTAGGCAGCTCGTATAATGTCTTTCCTTTCTTACTGTCTGGGAAAGGGCACTGCTATAGAAGATTTCCTTCTACTTTGCAGGTTTGAATTTGTGTTATCTTAAAGGTGCAACCCTGCCTAGATAGCATCTCTAATTAGGAGCACAGTGGGCGTGTTTCTCTTCTACCTTATTCATTAGGGGACAACAAAACAAATAAAAAAGCAGCAATAAGATAGTTTTGAGTTCATTAATATCTGAGAAACGTATAATTTGCTGTCTGAATGCAAGTTTTCTTGGTATTAATGGCTGCTAAAGTGTTAACAGAGTTACCTATTTTGCATGCAGCAGCATTTTAATAGGGAGCACTTAAGATAAATGTTGTTTTGGGAGAAAACTGATCTTTAATAAAGGCCTTTCAAGTATTAAAGGGAGATAACAGTGATGAATTATGAACACTAGGGAACTGTTCCAATGCTGCATACAGAAAATTGTCAGTTGCTTACAACACAGTAAGAGAGTATCTTACCGGGGTTATGGGACAGAATCTAAACATATCATATCATATTGTATATGATATTATATTTCTGTTATCCTTCCCCCAAAATTATCCTGTTCACTTATCTTTTCTTATGGATTACATTCACCAACTCCTTGAGACATAATAAAAAGGTTAATGACATAAAATCTTTCATTTCCAGAAGAGTGCTCAGTTTTGTTTGAAAGGACACTTCAAGTACACTGAAATATCACTTCTCTTCATAAAAAGAAGGTGAAATTACTGACCTGAGAAGACTGCTTACTAGGTTCCTGCTAAGTCACTTCAGTCGTGTCCGACTCTGTGTGACCCTGTGGACTGTAGACACCCAGGTTCCTCCATCCATGGGGTTTTCCAGGCAAGAGTACTGGAGTAGGTTGCCATTGTCTTCTTCTACTAGGTTCCTAGTAAAGAAATATTTTAATGAGTCTTTTAGAAGGATGAGGGATTAAGAGTAAATAGACCCTCAATCCCCTCAAAATGTCCTATAATTGTGCTTCCCTATAAAGAGTCATTTGAAATTTGTCACACAGCCTAAAGAGAAAAATAAGAATCAAACCTAACCAAAATGAAAGAACCCAGTATAAAACTAACCTAAAATAGAATATTTGCCCCTGTAATGTAACATTTTTACTAATGCATTTGAGTTTACTATCATCAAGAACCTCTGAGGGAGGAGGCCATTTAATCGCTACTTGATCTCAGGGAACAAGTACAGATAGAAAAATCAGAATGTGCCTTCTTCCAGCAGAGCCCATGGCTGGAGAACGGATCTGGCACCAACACACTGCAGGACACCACAACATTTTAGGTCATTACACGCTTGTTTTATATACCACCATGGGGTAAAAATTTCATATTATTTTTCAGAATTATTTCAGGTTAAAATTTTCTGGTGTTTCCCTCCCCCAGTATAAAATACTCTAATTTTCCCACCAGGTCTCATCCCCCAAATTTCTTTCATCCACAAGCTCTATTCACTCTCTCTGACTTTCCAACCCGATTCTTCTCCAATATTTTCAATTACCAATTTGTTGTTGTTGTTAAGTGATCTATTTCATGAAGAATTTTACCTCTCTCAATTCTCTGAATAATAAGATGCTATAGTCTTTCTCAGTGTTCACTTCCTCTGAGTTCTCTGTCATCCCCTCAGATGCTAAAATTTCCTTCTAATATTTTAGTGAATATTAACTAGCTAAATTCTAAACCCTTAGAAGATAAACTTGCATCTCATTTGTCCTTTCTTTCAAGGAACTGATACAGGGTCTGAAATTAGGAAACAGGAAATGTGTATTTCTTCAGTGAATTAACTGAAAGCCTCAGCTTCCAATAGACAGCAACGTAGCTTCTTCAAGTGAAAGAGCTTGATATCACCCAAGGTAGACATGCTATGTAGCATAGACATTAAGACTAGGTTTCAGGCCAGACTCCCTCAAGTTTGAATTCTCAGTCTTTTGTTACCAGCTGTGTTTTGAATGAAACCATCTCTTCATGCCTCAGTTTACTCAATTATAAACTGGATAAAAGTGGTGGAGTGGTGTTGAAGTGTTATTTTAATGACATAACATGGATTGTGTATAAAATTTTAGACTCATGACTTTTCCCAGGACATCATAAATGCTATATATACATGCAGTTGAGCAGAACTAATGTTATAGAACAGTCTCTTTCTAAGTGGTTCATTCCTTGTCACAATAATACCTTTTAAAGCTTATACCTATATTGCTCCTTGGGCTTCCGCATTGGTGGATTGTTGGTAAAGAATCTGTCTGCAATTCAGGAGATGCAGGAGACATGGGTTCGATCCCTGGATTGGGAAGATTCCCTGGAGGAGGTCATTACAACCCACTCCAGTATTCTTGCTGAGAGAATCCCGTGAATAGAGGAACCTGGAGGGCTGTTGTTCATGGGGTCGCAAAAGAGCTGGACATGACTGAAGTGACTGAGCACATGTACTCATATATTTACTTCTTATTTATACACCTTGATACGTCTAAATAGTCCTAATGTTTGGATGGTGGCATCTTGATACTTCGCTTACACTGACAGTATCTAATCAGTCAGTGAAGTGGTGGCTTGCAAGAGAGTGCCAAAAAGGAATTAATTTAAGCAGAAAGGCCTAGTATGATAGATTATAAGTATGAGAGGGCATGCTAATAACATGTTAATTTATAGTCTCCATTAAGCATCTCACTTTCCTCCCTCACAGAAATGAAAGCAATCTGCCTAAGCCAGTCATTAATAGTCTCTCAGAGTCTAACTCCCTGAAGACCCATTCTGTTTGCAGGAGAGTATTTTCTTCCCATTTAAAAATGACTTGACTTCAAAGAAATTAGAGTAGCAATCCATTTTGCAAATTGTAAGTACATATCCATGAAGATAGAAATGGCAACCCACTGTAATATCCTTTCTTGGGAAATCCCATGGACAAACAAGCCTAACGGGCTATAGTCCATGGGGTTGCAAAAGAGTGGAACATGTAACTTAGGGACTAAAAAAAAAAAACAACAAGTACACAGCCAACTACTAGTCATTATTTAAAAAGTAATTATCTAGGAAAATATAAAGAAGCTTGCAAAATACCATCACCTAGAATACAAGCAGATTAAAAGGAATGTTTCTGCTAAACACATCTTTCATTTTTCAGCATATTTCATATATGTTCACATCTCTGCAGTTTCCGAATTCTATAAAATAAAATATATTTTTATGTTTATGTGATAACAAATATTTAGATTAAAAATACATCACTTGGATTGGAAGGTGTGTATATTAATATATTCCATCCAAGTGTAATTGGTAAAGCCCCAAAATACATTTGTATTTCATTGAGGGAGGTATGTAAAATCCATACTCTGCTCTAAATAAACCGTGTGTGTGTGTGTTAATCACTCAGTCATGTCCGACTTTCTGCCACACCATGGACTTAGCTCAACAGGCTCCTCTGTCCAAGGAATTCTCTAGGCGAGAATATGGAGTGTGTAGGCATGACCTTCTCTCAGGGATCTTCCTGACCCAGGGAGTGAACCCAGGTCTCCCGCATTGCAGACTGATTCTTTACCATTTCAGCTACCTGGGAAACCCAAATAAACAGCACTAGTATTTTAATCATTTCAAATTTCCTATAACCTCTCTCTCTTCTCTTTGTTGAAAATGCAAATACCTGTTAAAATCAAGGGCAGGGATTGGGGTAGTGTTGGAAGCTTTACATTCCTATTGCTTTCCCTGCAAAGAATCTTGAGGCTGTAGAATTCTGCCAAAGAATATTCTCAATATTGTATAATTTACATTATTTTCAAAATCAAAGGAATCAAGATGGCATTTATCAGACTCAAATTCAAGGGTCAGAATAAAATGGAGATTTTATAAAAGAAATAGTTGTATTTGCTACAGGCAGCTGCTTCCTTCTTTGGGGTGGCAAATTATGAATTTGAAAAATGTGTGTGTGTATGTGTGTGCGCATGCATACTCAGTGGCTAAATCGTCCTGACCCAGGGATACAACCTGCCTCTCTTGTGTCTCCTGCATTGGCAGATGGATTCTTTACCACTGAGCCTCCTGGAAAGCCTCTAATCAGTGTAAATCAATTAGAACATCCATTTGGTGGGTAATTTATCTTGAGCTCTCTCCTTTTATTATATTATGTATTGAGATGAATCTCCTTTAACACACCTATATGCAACCCTTCCTTCCTGATAGGCCCACATCATGTACCTTGGGCCTCAAGCTACCTTGAGGTAGGTACCTTGATACCTACCAAGAAGCCTTTTTCCTGGTAGGACATTATTACCTGGACCTACTCTTTATCTTCTCTTGCCCAGTAACAAGTATCTATCTGATTAACTGTCATGTTAGAAACTGTACTTTGATTTAAATTCACATTGAAATTCACTTTATCTCAATGCACTGACTGGTTATTGATAATTTTTCTGACAATGTAATTCATGCTAATAAGTAAAGGGAAGATAATACCTAATGAAGATTTTCAGAGGCTCCAAATATAAAATAAACTGAGTAAATATCTGACAATGAGAATTTCGAGTTCCTTGACAAGTTACAGTGTAAAAAGGAACAGATATATTTTAAGGCAGCAAAGAAAAATTTTTGTGAAAGAGTATGCTAGCTAAATGCCATAAATCTTAATTTTTATAATCCATTTATTCTCCAGCATTTATTTTTCTTACAAAGTCAATTCTGATTGATGGAATATTAACCTAGAAATCTCATTCTTCTTTGGTTTCCAGTTACATAAGAGATCCTTTTTTTCTCTGTCATCATTACCATGGAGACTGAGGCAGGCAGTAACTGTTCTCATAACACTTATCCTAAGGGAATCTGGTGTGTGTTTTGGCATGTTTGAACAGGATAAGAAATGACCATCTAGACGTTAGGATACAGGGAGACACATAGCTTTGGTTTGCTCTCTTTCCAAACTTTTTGGAAAGGGGGCATTTCAGGTGGCACAGTGATAAAGAATCTGCCTGCCAATGCAGGAGATACGGATACAGTCCCTGGGTTGGGAAGATACCCTGGAGTAAGATGTGGTAACCCACTCCAGTATTCTTGCCTGGAAAATTCCATGGACAGAGGAGCCGGGTGGATTACAGTCCATGACGTCCCAAAGAGTCTGAGACAACTTAGCATGCACAAGCATGCACACATTGAGAGGAAAGAAAAACGCTTGATTTTTTGAATCTGTTAGTTCTTATTCTTGAACCACCGCAAGTTTCACAATTTATGAAAGGGAAAAAAATCTGCATAAAATACATACTCAGGCAAAAACATAAGTAAACAAAACCTTTCTTTCCTCCCTATTCTTCAACTCTCACTTACAGAATCTATTACTGTTTTGAGGCTCTAATTTGTATGTTTGCATATTGACAGTTTAACTCAGTATTCAGTTTCCTTATAACATAAGGTACTAGTTCTATTTTCATTGATCTACTCAGAAAATTTACATCTTGACAGACCTTAGAAGACTTTACCTGCAGCATTTTCTTTGCATCTATTTGAATATCATTCTATGCCTTCAGGCTTTGCCCTTTGGATGTGAACTAGTTACTAATAGTTAGGATGTCCTGGCATCATGTGGAGCTGTTTCAAGTCTTCTGTTTTTCAGGAATTTGGTACTTGATGTATCTCAATTTGTAAATAGCTTACCATGTATAGTGTGGGACTGATGTTTGGTTTTCCTTATGAACTGATGCACAATTGATGCAGTTTTCACAAGTGATTTAAGGAAAATTATATCATGTGTGTGCAATATGCATGCTCAGTCACTTCAGGTGTGTCCGATTCTTTGCGATCTTATGGATTGTAGCCCACCAGGCTCCTCCGTCCATGGGATTCTCCAGGCAAGAATACTTCAGTGAATTGTCATGCCCTCCTCCAGAGAATTTTCACAGCACAGTGATTGAACCCATATCTTCTGTGTCTTCTGCATTCCAGGTGGATTGTTTACCACTGAACCGCCACAGTGTTTGCAATAGCCACATTTAAAATGATATATTTTTTATGTTGCATTTTACTGGAAGTTGAATGAACCAAAAAAGGATGCTAAGCAAAAGTAAGTAAAACGTTTTCACTAAAAGTTTCACATAAATTCTATTCTAAAAATTTCAGCTAAACAGAATATAAAAAACAGCTTACATTTACATTACTCTCTTTCTTTGTGAAAAATTTTTAAATTAAGATATAATTGACATATAATGCTTCTCTGGTGGCAAAGGGATAAAGAATCTGCCTGCAATGCATGAGCCAGGAGACATGGGTTCAGTCTCTGGGTTGAGAAGATCCCCTGGAGGAGAAAATGGAAACTCACTCCAGTATTATTGCCTGGGGAATCCCATGGACAGAGGAGCCTGGTGGGCTACAGTCCATGGGGCCACAAAGAGTTGGACACGACCGAAGCAATTTAACACGCACACACACACACACATTATATTTAAGGTGCACAATGTAATGAGATATATTTGTGTATAGTGCAAAATGATCACATCAATAAGTCTACCTAGCATGCATTGCCATGCATCAGTTCAGTTCAGTTCAGTCGCTCAGTCGTGTCCGACTCTTTGCGACCCCATGAATCGCAGCACGCCAGGCCTCCCTGTTCATCACCATCTCTCGGAGTTCACTCAGACTCACATCCATTGAGTCAGTGATGCCATCCAGCCATCTCATCCTCGGTCGTCCCCTTCTTCTCCTGCCCCCAATCCCTCCAAGCATCAGAGTCTTTTCCAATGAGTCAACTCTTCGCATGAGGTGGCCAAAGTACTGGAGTTTCAGCTTTAGCATCATTCCCTCCAAAGAAATTTTTTTTTTTGAGATCTACTTAGTCTATTGCATGCTGCTGCTGCTGCTGCTGCTAAGTCACTTCAGTCGTGTCTGACTCTGTGCGACCCCATAGATGGCAGCCTACCAGGCTGCCCCATCCCTGGGATTCTCCATGCAAGAACACTGGAGAGGGTTGCCATTTCCTTCTCCCTATTAGTAACTTTCAAATATACAATACAGTATTATTAACTATAGTCACAGTGTTGTGCACTGCATCTCGAAAACTTGTTTTATAACTCAAAATTTGTACCTTGTGAGCATATTCACTCATTTAATTAATCCCCAAACTCCTGCATTTGGAATCTATCAGTCTGATCTCTGTATCTGTGAGGTATATATTTTGCAATATTTTAGTTCTGTTTTTCAGATTCTACATATTAGTGAGATCATAGCATATTTTTATCTTTTCTGATTAATTTCACTTAGTATAATACACTGAAAGTCCACAGATGGATATTTTAGGTTTATAAAAATATCTAATAAGTCTTAAAGTTCAAAAAATGAATTCAAAATTCCCTTATTTAAGTAATTTATTTGAAAATTGTATGCATATTAATAATAATTTGTATTTTGACT
>SJYT01064299.1:256728-315522 GCA_006410635.1 Cephalophus harveyi | reverse complement strand
CTTGTAACATATCATTTATGTATTTTAGAATAAAATAACTGGTGAAACTATATGTAAAATAATTTTTAATTTTTATATTTTAATTTTGCTGAAAATATGTTAAATTTTGTACTCTTGGAATATGGTTATAAATATTGTAAAAAATAATTTTCATTGAATTATAATTGACCCATCAGTATGTTAGTCCCAGGCGCATAACGTAGTGATTCCATATTTCTATGTATTAAAAAATAATCACCAGTGCATCTACTGAGATGATCATATAGTTTTTATTCTTTAATTTGTTAGTGTGACCTGTTACATTTGATTTGGATATGCTGAATCACTCTTACATTCATGGAATAAATGGCACTATCATGGCATGTGATCCTGTTAATGTGAATACATTGTTGAATCCAGTTTTTTTGCATGATTGTGCATCTATGTTCATCAGTGACACTGGACTTTAATTTTCTTTTTTCTTGAGTATTTCATCTGATCTTGGCCTGAGAGTGATGCCAACCTCACAGGAAGAGTTCAGAAGTATTCCTTCCTGTTCAGTGTTTTGGAATACTTTGAGAATATGTGGTAACTTCTTTAAATGTGTCATAGAATTCAACTGTGAGGTTTTCTGATGACAGACTTTCACTTGTTAGGATTTTTTTCTTTGTTTTACTACAGATTTGGTTTGGTTTTATTGCTGGTAATTGATCTGTTTATATAGTCTATATCTTTCTAATGTAATTTTGAGATACGTTACATGTCTAGAAACATATCCATTTCTTCTAATTTGTCCATTTTATTAGTGGATGCCTGTAGGAATCTTATAATTCTTTGTATTTCTATGGTCTTAGTTTGGTTCTTTTCTTTTTTAGTTTCTAATGTTATTTTTTTCAGCTCTCTTTTTTCTTGATGTGTCTAGCTGAAGTTTTAAAGATTTTATCTTTTTAAAGATCTAGCTCTTATTTTCATGTGCTTTTCTTTTCTACTTTTTTTTTTTTTTCTTTACACATACTAACTGTGGGTATTGTTTCTTCTTCTTTTTCCAGTTTCTTTAGTTGTTAGTTTAGGTAGTTTTTATATTTTTCTTTTTTATTGAGATAGGATTGTATAGAAATAAATTTTAATCCTAAAATTTCTTTTCCCGTATCCCATGCTGCTGCTGCTGCTAAGTCACTTCAGTCGTGTCCGACTCTGTGTGACCCCATAGACGGTAGCCCACCAGGCTCCCCCGTCCCTGGGATTCTCCAGGCAAGAACACTGGAGTGGGTTGCCATTTCCTTCTCCAATGCATGAAAGTGAGAAGTGAAAGTGAAGTCGCTCAGTCGTGTCCGACTCAGCGACCCCATGGACTGCAGCCCACCAGGCTCCTCCGTCCATGGGATTTTCCAGGCAAGAGTACTGGAGTGGGATGCCATTGCCTTCTCCGCCCGTATCCCATAGATCTTTCATTATGGTGCTTCAATTTTCATTTTTGCCAAGGAAAGTTTTTATTTCCTCTTTGATTTCTTTGGTGACCCATTAGTTGTTTGATAACATATTGCTTAGCTTCTATGTGTTTGTGTTTTTTTGCAGCTTTTTTTCTTATAGTTGATTTCTACTCTTATAACGCCATTGTCAGAAGATGTGGTTGATATGATTTCAATATTCTTAAATTTATTGAGACTTGTTTTGTGACTGAGCATGTGATCTACCTTAGAGAATGTTCCATATTCTATATCTATCTCCATTTGGTCTAATTAATCATTTAACATCATTGTGTTCTTGATTTTTTTGTCTGGATGATCTGTCCATTTATATAAATGAACTATTAAAGCCTCCTACTGTTATTGTGTTACTGTAAGTTACTGCCTTTAATTTTGTTAATATTTGCTTGATATATTCAAGTGTTCCTTGTTGAGGGATTACATATTTACAATTGTTCTATCTTCTTGGATCAATTCCTCTATTATTATATAAAGTCCCTGTTTGTCTCATGTTACAATCTTTGTTTAAAGTATATTCAGTCTGATATAAATACTACTACCCCTGCTTTCTTTTCATTTTCATGGAATAATTTTTTTTTCTTTTTTTAAATATAAATTTATTTATTTTAATTGGAGTTTAATTCTATCAACTTCCTTCCAGTTTGTGTATGTGTGTGTGTCTCTAGATCTGAAATAAATCTCTTGCAGGCAGTATATACATGGATACGATTTTTTAAATCCATTCAGTCACTATATATTTGGATAGTAGTGTTTATTTATACATTTTGATTTACAGTGTTTGTTGATAGGTATATGTTATTACCATTTTGTCACTTTCTTTGAAATTGCTTTTGTGGTTCTTTGCTTTACTCTTTCTTCTTTTGCTCTCTTTTATGATTTTATGATTAGTTGAAGTCTTATGTTTCTATTTTTTTCTCTTCCTTTTGTATATATCTATTACAGATTTTGGTTTATGGTTATCATGAGGTAGACATATATAGATATACATATAATTTATCTGTCTCTTTTAACTAGCAAATATCAGTTTTCATCCCAATCCCAAAGAAAGTCAATGCCAAAGAATGTGCAAGCTACCATATAATTGTGCTCATTTCACATGCTACCAAAGTAATGTTGAAAATCCTTCAAGCTAGGCTTCATTAGTTTGTGAATCAAGAACTTTCAGATGTGCAAGCTGGATTTAGAAAAGGCAGAGGAACCAGAGGTCAAATGGCCAACATCTGTTGGATCATAGAGAAAACAAAGGAATTGTAGGAAAAAAAAAATCTACATCTGCTTTATTGATTATGCTAAACCCTTTGACTGTGTGAATCACAACAAAATGTGTAAAATACTTAAAGAAATGGAAACATCAGACACCTTACCTGTCTCCTGAGAAAGCTCCATGTAGGTCAAGAAGCAAGAGTTAGAACTGGACCTGGAACAACAGACTGGTTCAGATTGGGAAAGGAATATGTCAAAGTTCCTTGCTTATTTAACTTATATGCAGAGAACATCATGTGAAATGCTGGGCTGGATGAATCCCAAGCTGGAATCAAGATTGCCAGAAGAGGTATCAACAACCATAGATATGCAGCTGATACCACTCTAATGGCCAAAAGCAAAGAGGAACTAAAGAGCCTCTTGATGAAGGTGAAAGAGGAGAGTGAAAATCTGGTTTAAAACTCATCATGAGAAAAACTAAGACCATGGCATATGATCACATTACTTTATGGCAGATAGATGGGATAAAAGTGGAAACAGTGACAAATTTTCTTTTCTTAGGCTCCAAAATCACTGCAGACGGTGACTACAGCCAAAAAATTAAGAGATATTTGCTCTGACCAACCTAGACAACATATTAAAAAGCAGAGACATAATTTTGCCAACAAAGGTCCATATAGTCAAAGGTATGGTTTTTCTTGTAGTCATGTACTAATGTGATAGCTGGATCATAAATGAGTCTGAGTGCCAAAAAATCGGTGTTTTCGAACTGTGGTGCTGGAGAAGACTCTTGAAAGTCCTTTGAACAGCAAAATCAAACCAGTCAATCCTGAAGGAAATCAACCTTGAATATTCATTGGAAGGACTGATGCTGAAGCTGAAGTGTCAACACTTTGGCCACCTGATGCGTTTAGCTGACTCACTGGAAAAGATCTTGATACTGGGAAAGATTGCGGGCACACAGAGAAAGGGGTGACAGAGCATTATGGTTGGATGACATCACCCTCTCAATGGACATGGATTTGGGCAAACTTTGAGAGATAGTGAGAGGGAAGCTAGCATGATGCATTCCATGAGGTCATAAAAGTTCAAAAATTACTTGGAAACTAAATAGCAGCAACAACAATGGTTGTTTTAAGTTGATATCTTAAGTTTGAATTCATTGTAACAACTCTGTATTGTAGTCCTACCACATTTTTAATAGTTTTGATGCTACATGCTGCATCTTTTTGTTTTGTATATCCTTTAAATACCTGGTATGGTTAAAGATTTTTTTTTTTAATTTTATTTTTTAACCATCCTACTAGCTTTGTAAGTTTTTGATCCACTTCCACTAACTTTACTGCATTTTTACCTTTACTATTGAGATTTTTCCTCTTGCAATTTTTATATTTCTATTTCTGTTTAGGGATTTCCCCTTAACATTCTTTATAAAGCTTGAAGTGGTGCTGAAGACCTGTTTGCAAAACTATCTCTCCTTCAAATCTAAATGAGAGCATTGCTAGGTAGAATAATCTTAGCTGTATATTTTTCTTCTCATTTTTAAATTTATTTTCCCCTTCCTTCTTGCTTGTGGTGCTTCCATTGAAAAGTTGTCTTATAGTCTCATGGAATTATCTTGTATGTAACTAATTACTATTCCACTGTTATTTTAAAATATCTTTTTATTTATTTATTTATTTGGTTACAATATGTTTTGGCGTGGACCTCTTTGGGTTGATTATGTTTGAGACTCTGTGTTTCCTGTATTGCATGCCTGTTTCCTTTACTGAGTTATGAAAATTTCAGCTATTATGTCTCCAAGCAATGTGTCTTTTTCCCTTCTGAGAACCCCCCCCCCCATAATAGAAATGTTATCATGCTTTATATTGTCCAGGAAGTTTCTCATTTCTTTAAAGTTGCTTTAAAATTATTTTGCTTGGATAGATTTCCATTACTCTGGCTTACAGTTCACTGATCCATTCCTCTGTATCATCTAATCTACCGGTTTTTAAATTTTTATTTATTTCATTATTTTTAAATTTATTTTATTATATATTTTTTTGCTATATTGGGTCTTCCTTGCTGCACATGGGCTTTCTCTAGTTGCACTGAGTGGGGCAGCTGTCTAGTTGCGGTGCGCGGGATTCACATTGTGGTGGTTTCTCTTGTTGTGGAGCACAGACTCTAGGGTGCACAGACTTTGTTGTGCTGCACAGCTGTAGTTGCCCTGAAGCATGTGGATTCTTTCTCAACCAGGGACCAAATCCATGTCCCCTTCATTGGAAGGCGTATTCTTAACCACTAATCCACCAGGGAATTACTCATCTAATCTACTGTTGATTCCTTCCACTGTATTTTTATTTTAATTGTCATATTTTTCAGCTATGTTTCATTCTTCTTTATATGTTTTAACTTTCTGTTAAATCTCTTTTGGTGTTTTTGTACTCTTCTCCCATGTTTCTTGGGCATCTTGATGATTATTTGGTTGAATTCTTTATTGTTAGATTGCTTACCTCCACTATGTTTAATTCTTATTCTGGGGTTTATTGTATCTCTTTATTTGTAACATATTTCTATATTACCTCATCTTGCTTATTGTGTCTTTATTTCTATATATTAGGTAAGACAGCTATATTTCCTGGCTTTAGAGAGGTTGCTTTATGTAAGAGTGTTTAAATAGGGCTCAGTGTTTACATAAGGCTCCCTATGTAGCCTGTATGTACCACTGTGTTGTAGTAGGGCTGACTACTATTCATGCACTAGTAGGCAAGATTGGCCCCTGACACAGTTGGCTGTCAGGAACTGCTTTGTGTGGAAGTAGCTGGCTTTTAGTGGTTGGTTCAAGGTCCCTAAGAAGATGGCTAGAGGGGCAGGGGGTCCTCAGCTAGTACCTGCTCACTGTTTGTGGGACTGGGACCTTGTAAGGACATCCACTTTGCCTGAGGGGTTCCAAGACTGGTGCCAACCAGCTGGTGATTGGGCAAGACCATAGCACTAATGGGCAAGAGGGAATTCTACAAGTCTATAAGGCCATCTCTAACATGAATAAAACTGACAATCTCCATTGGCTAGGGGAAATTTCATCAATTCCTCCTCCTACCAAATTAATTGGACAGGTTAAAGATACTTGAATAGACAGAAACTGGGACTTTTTATCATGTACAACAAAGGGACCAAGTGCCTGGTAGTGTACAGAAGAGATGGTGTACACTTGGACCTACTTCTTTCTATGTGAACCCCCCTGGTAATGAGAGTGAGCTTCTGCTTCACATTCGGGGAAGGACTACTCTACTCTTGCTTTTGCTCTCTCTCTCTCTCTCATCTCTCTCACCTTTACTAAAGATAATTGGGAGAAGCCTCTTCTCATTTTGTAGAAAATGATTTTTCCCCCACTCTCTGTCAATCTTCTTGAAAAATCTAATATTAACAAGGGTAAGACAGGAGAAGGTACACCAAGGATATTCCTTATTTGCCATCCCCACACACTTTTGTAAAATTTACCTGTCTAGAGTTCAGAAACACCAGCTGGTTTGAGATGTGAGTTAAAGGCTCAACTAGTAACTGAAATTACATTAATGTTATATTTCACCAACGATATCACAGAATTATTAGTTGAAGCTACACAACTCGAGAGACATTTTTTCCTACATATTGCTTATCCAAATTCTTTCTTACAATATCTTTGCTCTGTAAATCAAGATGTTCCCCTGAACTTTCAGTCCCATAGTATTAAATTTAGAAAAAGAGTTTACAGTTACCTATTAATTAACAATTTCAATTTAAGCCTTAGCTCTTCCATAACGGATTAGTAGAACATCAGAAAATCATTTTTATAACAAGTTAATTCAATTCCTTGATAATTTTATCTTAGTTACATTTCCATCATAGATCTTGATTCTTATTCTAACATATCATTCTGATGACTTGGAGATCATAGATGCAAGAGTTATCGCATATTTTCCCAGAGATAAAATATTTCAGTATGTAAATAGCTATAATGGCTCTACTGCAATATGGATGTAATGCTTACTAAGAAAGTTACAGGTAAAATGAGAGAAATGAAACTGTACCTCATTTTCACTAAAGACCTATAAACATGGCTTAATATCATGCTTGTAAAGTTTCAAAGTTTTGACTAGTTCACATCTTTTTATATCCTTTTTTCAATAATATTTTGACACTATTTTCAAACCATGCTGTGACTGATGACTTTGTTGTTGAATACAACTCATTTTGGAGGTGCTATTTTTTTATCATTTCAAGCATTCTGCTATCTTTTAGATGAAACCACTTGCAAAGGTTTATGTGTAAATTAATCATGGAGTGAGAAAGCAAATTTCCCACTCAATATTCAGGAGTTCAAATATTCAAAAGAAAAAAATGCCTGAAAAGAAATACTTTTTTTTTTTTTGGTCTTGCATGCAGTTCCATGACACTTGATAATCTATGCAATAACTTACAACACCTCTAAAATTTGAACCTATGCTTTTACATGTCTTCCTGACCCAGGAATTGAACCAGGGTCCCCTGCATTGCAGTTGGATTCTTTACCAACTGAGACATCTGGGAATCCCTTTAAATGTTTGCGGAAATATTTTATACATATATATATATATATATATTTGAAATATTATACTAATTTAATAATTATATATTTTAAAAAGAACAAATTTCTATATAGCTCTTTCACACAGAATAATATATTTCAAAAGTAATGGTTTCACCTAACCACAGCTGCTGGTGAATTCCAGTGATCAATTGTAAGGTAAGGAATTTTCGCCATTAGTTTAATTCTCCTTTATAAATCATTTATCATTTAAGCAAAGCAGTTAAAGTAGTCAAATAGCTGAGAAGATGAAAAATAATCCTAGCTCATTTCCAGAAATCTCTTCTCTTATCTTTATTTGATGAAGTGTTAAGAAGAATTTATTGAACTCAGTGTATACAAATGGTTTGTTCTCTTTAAACAAGCAACATGTAATGCCACTGAAGCATGGACCAAAAAAGTATTCCCTTAATGGATGTATGAATCAATTTCTTTCAAGAAGATAAAGCAGTCTTTGTTCTAAAATATGAATGGTGGCTTTACATAAAGAAAAATTATACATTTAGACAGAAGATAATAAAAATAGAAAAGTATACATAACAGGTATTTGTTAGAATTGATTAGTTTCTAAACTTGACATTTTTGTGAGTGTGGATGATGTGTTCTTGTCCTGTGAACGGGTCGTCTTGCCATGTACTAATACAAAACTAACTGACTTGCTACTCTCTGGTAACTTAGATTCCATGCATTGAGAGCTAGAGAAACATATTACTTTGGGTATATGACATCTTACTTTGCAAGGTTCTAAAAATTACCCTCTATCCACTCTTATCAAAATATAAACACAAAACAAACAAACAAGACTACCACTAGAGTAACAATAATCATATCAATGAAAAGCACCATAAACTTACTACAGGCTATTCTCACACTACAATCTCTAGTAGTGACATTGAGTATAACAGAGCCTTCAGTTCAGTTCAGTTCAGTTCAATTCATTCTCTCAGTCGTGTCTGACTCTGTGACCCCATGAATCACAGCATGCCAGGCTTCCCTGTCCATCACCAACTCCCGGAGTTCACTCAAACTCGAGTCCTAATTTAATTCAAAAAGTATGCACTAAATTGGGTCAGGATATGTAACTTATACTAAATTTCTCCCCATCTCCAAATATCATAGAAAGGTTTCCCAATTGCTGGGTGTACTGTTCCATTAGGAAAATAGGGTAATTTATTTATTTATTTATTTTTAAGTTATAGGATAAAAATGATTTTACCTTAAAGAAAATAATATTACTTAGCAGAAAGTTGAATATGTTTTGTTTAGAATATAAACTGCCAAATAAATGAAGAAGAGATTCACATGTGTGAGAACAGAAAGCAACATTTTTTACCATCCCTAAATTTAACACTTCTGGGACCAGAATGTTTTTCTGATTCTCTGTTAAATATTACATAGGAAAATCGAAAAGAACTTAGACACACTTGATCCAGGGAAGGTGAAGGGTGAAGGTGAAGGTGAAGTCGCTCAGTCGTGTCTGACTCTTTGCGACCCCGTGGACTGTAACCTACTAGGCTTCTCCGTCCATGGGATTCTCCAGGCAAGAATACTGGAGTGGATTGCCATTTCCTTCTCCAGGGGATCTTCCCGACCCAGGGATCGAACCCGGGTCTCCCGCATTGGAGGCAGACGCTTCAACTTCTGAGCCACCAGGGAAGCCCTGATCCAGGGAATACTTGCTAATTGAAGATAAGACTGTGAACCAAAAACAATTGAGCTGATTATTAAAAATAGCAGTTTATCCATCATGGCTTTTCTGAAGACTCTGAAGACTTATGGCTTCTCTGAAGATTCTCACCAATTCAGTTATTATATCACAAAACTTGCCCAATTCTAGCCAGTTTCTCACTATGCAAGACCTGACTTAAATTCATCCAGCCCAGGGTCTAAAAATACTATGACTTCCCTGACTTTCTCCTTCTGAGATCTATTAAGAATCTGGAAAGGCCTAATAAGATCATCTTTGCTTGGCCAAATGGGACTTTCTGGTAACCTTTTAGTGAGTTGATGTTTGATAATTCTGAACCTCAAAGTTCAGCCAACATCCTGCTGAGACAATTATGCCGCCACAGTTCAATA
The DNA here is from genome assembly GCA_006410635.1 of Cephalophus harveyi. NCBI lineage: Eukaryota > Metazoa > Chordata > Mammalia > Artiodactyla > Bovidae > Cephalophus > Cephalophus harveyi. The sequence continues at coordinate 306,186 of SJYT01064299.1, read as the reverse complement.
CTCTTGATGTGGAAGAGCTCATGTGTTCCTAAGCCTCCTGCTCCAGAGGTCTGTTCAAATGTAAGAGTCAAGTAAAGTCTATGTTAGATCTGAGATCCAATTTCTTTTCATCAAACTCTAAAAAATAAATAAATAAATAAATAAATAAAATGATAATTTTATTTTCTCTTTTAAGAATAAAGGGACAATTTTATCTACCTTTTGAATATCTTATCAGATGTGAAAACTCTAATCCTTCATGGAAAACTGCCTTGTTACTAACAGCACTGTTGTTTATTTCTCTGTTGGTCTTTGTTACTCTTTGTTGAAAAAAAAAAATATATATATATATAACAAAGAAAGTGAACATAGATCAGATGTTAGAACATAGCTCTGTGGAAGCTGGCCCTGAAGATTGACAAGATTAGAAGTTCTCATCAAACTGGCCTCTTTATAGGACAAGCTTTGTCTTGGATCATCTATCAAGATTTTATGAGAAGTAGGAGTTCCTCTGTTATCTCATTTTGTCCATAAGAATATTAGACATAAGGAGATCTTTCCAAAGTTTGTTTCAGATGAGTATTGAAAAATTTAAAAGTGTGCAAATTGAAATGGCTATCTGTTAATGTAGGGATATAAGCAATGTAATTTATTCAAAAGATTATTTATTGCTCTTAGATTCATTTTGGTTTAGGTCCATGCTCCAGCTTCCTGTAACTTAAATGCTTTTGTGCTCAAAATTTAATTCATATGCTTATATTTCTTCATTCTATGATAATAATTCAAAATTAGAATAGTTATTCAGGGAGATTGTGATATGCATAAAATTATATATGAAGCTCATTAAAATGAAAATAGTAAAATTTCAAATATTTAATATCTACATTTTTATTGGAATAAAGATGCTTTCAAAAAACTCAGAATTTTTTATTTAGTAAAGTCCTTCAGTTCAGTTCAGTTAAGTCACTCAGTCATGTTCCCAACTCCCAGAGTTTAACCAAACTCATGTCCATTGTGTCGGTGATGCCATCCAACCATGTCATCCTCTGTTGTCCCCTTCTCCTCCTGCCTTCAATCTTTTCCAGCATCAGGTCTTTTCAAATAAGTCAGCTCTTCACATCAGGTGGCCAAAATATTGGAGTTTCAGCTTCAACATCAGTCCTTCCAAACACCCAAGACTGATCTCCTTTAGGATGGGCTGGTTGGATCTCCTTGCAGCCCAAGGGACTCTCGAGTCTTCTCCAACGCCACAGTTCAAAAGCATCAGTTCTTTGGCTTACTCAAGGCAAATAAACAATCTGAGTAACTAAAACTGTTTCTCTATCAGGTCATCTCAAACTACAGCCTGGATCTCAATGTGTTTGTTTCATGATTTTTCTTCTCCTGTAACATATCCTCCAATACTTCTGTTCTTGTCCTTTTTCTCTCCCCTTATGGTTAATGAAAATTCCTGATTTCTCTCTGCCTTTTAATGATAAATCCTGGTTATAAGAGAAAAAATTATTCATGGCTGATTTTTAGCCGTAGTTTTTGTGTGTACTCAGAGTCATTTTCAAAAAATGTTCTAGTGCCTATACAATTAGAAACAAGCATAAGAGTTTAGAATATTTTTAGCAGCACAAAATTTAAGGGATCCAATCAATGCCATAGATTCATATGTTAGAAGGATCATCAGTGGGAAAAAATAATGAAAAAAAAAAAAAAAAAACAGACCTGGAAGGCTTAAGAAACCATATACTTGTAGAAGTCAGAGTTTTCAAAAGACTGGAGATGTTAGAAGTTTTAACGGTTATTTCCAGAATATTTCTTGTGAAAATTGACTGGGTTGCAATCCAGTTATGAGATCCAAAAATTTCAGGTTTGTTTAAAATATCATAGTTACACTCCTTAGTTCTTTAAAAGGATATTCAGAAGTTGCAGTTATGACAACAGTTCCGTACCTTACATTTTGTGAATAGCTTTCAGCTAGATTTAAGTGAATGAGTGAATTAAAATGCAAACAAAAAATAAATCAGATGAGAAATATCTCTATTGTCAGATTATTTTTTTAAACATTTCAAAAGAGCAATAAAAGAAAAGTCAACTACTATTCAGAAACAAAAAAACATAAAACAATGGCCTTAAAGTTAAGACAACTAGATACAATCTTCCCAGTTATTAAATCTAAGAGGGGAATGTTTTCATAAAGGGATATGTAAAATTGTATGTAGTGTGTCAGTTTCCATCAGTATTGCCATCACAAATTACCACAGATGTACTTAACACAACACAAAAGTACTCTCTCAGTTCTAGCAACTAGAACTCCAAATTAAGGTGTCAGCAGGGTTGGCTCCTTCTCAAGTTTCTGGGGGAGAATTCAATTTTTTTATTCTTTTCTTTTTCTGACAATCACTGGAGCTCATTAGGTTGTGGCCACATTAATTCCCATCTCTGCCTCTGTTTTCATATGACCTTTGTCTCTGTGTGCTTCAGTGTCCAAGTTTCCCTCTCCTTCCTCTTATAAGATCTTATTTGTAAATGAGGTCATATTCTAGGTCCTGGAGAGATGTGAATTTCTCAGAGATATTGAACCAACTTCAAGCTGGAAGTATATTATAAAAACATTTTCCAGCATTACCTAAAGAACTGAAGTGGGGAGGAAAAAGGCAAGAGTTCAACTGGGTTTCTGTAGTGACAATATCACAGCCTTTTTTCTTCTTACTGTTTAATGCACAAGAAAAAATATCACTAAAAAAGATAAGCTTATAAATCTTTGTTGTGCTCTTTATAATGCCAATTTATAAAGCCCTCCATTGTGCACAATTTCTACCAGAGAATAAACAAAAACTGCTGTATGGTTATCTCTAAATGTTTTGCATTCTCCAGATCTTAGCACATAGCTGTCCCTCACAAATATTTAAAGATCATTCTTCCCTGCTATATGATATCTGCTCAAGAACTTGATAAGGATTTTACATGGACAACAGAATTGCCTAATTAAGTGATTTCTTGATGTCCTTTTCCTGAAAATTCCTAAAATCTCTACTACTTAAAATCAAGAACTAGCTCTTTTGAATTGTTACCTATTCATAGTATTTGTTTTTAAACTAAGAGTATGTTTAAGTTCAATATGATGTGCCAGCCTTATAACAAAACAAAAATTCCATTGCTATGTGCAATTACTGTACCAGAACTTCTCAAGAATTAGATCGACCAAATTAAATATTTAGCCAAACTTGCACAATGTTCTCTGAAACTGGAAGCCATTGTAATACTCAAACTGTCATTCAATGGGAAAGAATATAGATACTTTATAATTTCAGGGCCATAAATAAAATAAGTATGCCCTTCTCTTCTGGGGAACCATACCTGAATAGTATATATTCTCAGTATAATCTGACTCTACATAATTTGCAATGAAAGTTTGTGTTCTACCTCATTTGGATTCTTTTAGTGAAAGATAGTAAATTCTATCCTTCCCTTTAATTTTCAACCATATATCAGACAGTTATCCTCTGGGATTTATTAAGACCTCTACAAATTTTTATATGCCTTTAACCAAGACCTAAAGGACTAAAGTTTTCCTGTGATTCTACTCATGCCTAATGTGTGGATGAATTATGACTATGTTCTAAAATTGAAATGTTCTCTTTACTATTAATTGCCAGGAGAAATATCAATAACCTCAGATATGCAGATGACACCACCCTTATGACAGAAAGTTAAGAGGAACTAAAAAGCCTCTTGATGAAGGTGAAAGAGGAGAGTGAAAAAGTTGGCTTAAAATTCAACATTCAAAAAATGAAAACCATGGCATCGGTCCCATCACTTCATGGGAAATAGATGGGGAAGCAATAGAAACAGTGACAGACTTTATTTGTTTGGGATCCAAAATCACTTCAAATGGTGAATGCAGGCACACAATTAAAAGATGCTTGCTCCTTGGAAGAAAAGCTATGTCCAACCTAGACAGCATATTAAAAAACAGAGACATTATTACTTTCCTGACAAAGCTCTGTATAGTCAAAACTATAGTTTCTCTAGTAGTCATGTATGGATGTGAGAGTTAAACCACAGAGAAGGCTGAACACTGAAGAATCGATGCTTCTGAGCTGTGATGTTAGAGAAAACTCTTGAGAGTCCTTTGGTCTGCAAGGAGTTCAAACTTGTCTATCCTAAAGGAGATTGATCCTGAATATTCATTAGAAGGACTGACGCTGAAGTTGAAGTTCTATACTTTGGCCATCTGATGTGAAGAACTAACTCATTAGAAAATCCCTTGATGCTGGGAAAGTTTGAAGACAGGAAGAGAAGGGGATGACAGAGGATGGGATGTTTGGATGGCATCACTGACTCAAAGGACATGAGTTTGAGCAAACTTTGGGGAATGGTGAAGGACAGGGAAGCCTGGAATGCTGCAGTCCATGGGGTCACAAAGACTCAGACATGACTGAACAACTGAACAACAACAACTTGCTATCGATAAAGTTTAACTATTCACTCATTGTTCTAACTCAGAAAAGATAATGTCTTTCAAGAAATGTATTAATTTTGTTAAGACTAATTTCATGATGTAGGCCTTGATATATCCCAAGGATGCAGCTTTTCATGTTTCAAATATTATACATAATCCAAAACCTTTCTACCTATTCATGTTTAAGAAATTATGTGCAAACCTTTGGTGTCTCTACTTAGCACATAAAAGTCATTAGAGACTAGTAGTTTATTGCCATTTTTTATTGACCTAATTTCAAAACTCACCTTTTCTCAGGGAAGAGGCAAGTAAACCATTATTCTACTAGACTTTGGAAACCCTTGCTGACTTGGTTTGAGAGACTTAATTTTCCTTCATGTTGTTCAAACCTTGTGGTTCCATATGTATATCTATGACTGATTCATGTTGGTATATGGCAGAAACCAACACAGTATTGTAAAGCAATTATCCTCCAATTAAAAATAATTGAATTGAGAAAACCTGTCACTCACCAAAACTGTACAACATTTCTCAGCACACAAGCTTTCATCCTTGGAATCCTATTACCACCCACATTTCAATTCATAGGAGTATTATTTTAAATTGTGGTACTCTTCTACTAAAAAATGCTAGCTTCTTGAAAGAAAAGCTATGACAAACCTAAACAGTATGTTAAAAAGCGGAGACATCACTTTGCCGACAAAGGTCTGTATAGTCAAAGCTATGGTTTCTCTAGTAGTCTTGTATATGAGAGTTGGACCATAAAGCAGGCTGAGCACCAAAGAATTGGTTCTTTTTGAACTGTGGTGCTGGAGAAGACTCTTGAGAGTTGCTTGGAGAGGAAAGAGATCAAACCAGTCAATCCTAAAGTTAGTCAACACTGAAAATTCATTGAAAGGACTGATACTGAAGCTCGAGTACTTTGGCCACCTGATGTGAAAAGCCGATTCATAGAAAAACACCATAATGCTGGAAAGATTGAGGGCAGAAGAAGAGGATGACAGAGGATGAGATGGTTGAATGGCATCAACTGACTCAATGGCCATGAGTTTGAGCAAACTTAGGAAGTTAGGAAGGACTGGAACCCTGCAGTCCATGAGGTTGCAAAGAGTTAGACATGATTCAGCAACTGAAAAACAACAGCAACTCTTTTATTTCCAGAAGTGACTATCCAGTTACCTAGTCTTTTTCAAAGAATGACTTATACACTAAACATATTTGTATAGAATAACACTAGAAAATTCATATTTAATTTAGTTGGTTTATGTTTATGAAACAAGAAAACATCAGAAAAAAAAATGACATAGTAAGTAATCACCTATCCCTAGTACATGAACACTTGCCAGAGGCAAATTCAGACTAGATGGAAGAAATCATTATATTTAAATTTAAATTATACCTAAATTTGTGATTAACCAGAAGATCAATATATGCAGTTAGCCAGTATATTTTGGAGGTAGTCCATGGATTTTTACTTTTTAAAAAATATTTATTTATTTATTATTTGGTTGCTTTGGGTCTTAGTTGTGGTACATAAGATCTTCAATCTTTATCACAGCATGCACAATCTTTTAGTTGTGACATTCAAACTCATAACTGTGGCATGTGGGATCTAATTCCCTGACCAATAATCAAACCAAGGGCCCATGCCTTGAAAGCTCAGAGTCTTATCCACTGGACCACCAGGGAAGTCTTGGTTTTTACGTTTTTGGGAAACAATTATTTTTACCATAGTAGAACACACAATTAAGAATGATCAACAAATTAAAGAACTTTTAAGTTCTCAGCTATTTCTTAAGTAAGTTATTGCTACATATACCAAGGCTAGGACAAAATGATAACACAAAGACTTAAGTACATGCTCTGGTTGATCATATGCCAGATAGGCAACTTCTGGGATACAAGCTCTATGATTACAACTCAAATGTAGAAATCTTTGGTGAGGTTAAATGAGACTTTTATAGAATCCTAACAACTGACATCATAGTCAGAAAAGTGATAAAATGAGTCTGAAAATTACAGGAGGAAAATCTTTGATGTTTTCACCATGGCTGCATGTTAATTTCAAGGAACCTCAAATGGAAGCTTGCAAAGATTTTATACTGCCACTGCAAGGAAAAAAAGTCATTGTACTGCATCAAAATTTATATTGGAAAATTTTCTAAAATTTCTGAGATTTCCCTGATGCTTGTCTCTCCTGTAACCAGTTTTATACTGGGAGCATTCACAATGAGACACGCACAAGCCCACACCTCAGAATGCACTTTAATATCTCTAAATAGTATTCACACATTTACCCCCCCCCATGATGGTTTCTTTATATGGTCTTATCATTATTTGCTTATTCTCAAGGTGACTTGCAGCATTTATTTTACAGAGAGCCACAGTTTTAACAGTAGCAGAAGGTACTTTTAGTTTTCATTCTCAGTTAGAGAATCCCCAATTTATCTCTTCAATGACACGAACAAGCATTTTACCAAAAGAGCATAAAGAAGCCTTGAAAAATCCTCTTAATTACTCAAAATCTTTAATTTTAATACCATAACAAACATCCAGGAAAGAAAAAAAAAAAAAGAGTTCTAAAACTACAGTTAACAAAGCTCTCACAGACACTTACATTTTTAAAATTTTGATATTCACTTTAGTGACAAAAAGACTGATTTTCTTCTGAGATTCACCAACTTTCCCTTTATGATTTAGTAACAAATTGACCAATACCTATGAATTTCACCTTTGAGTTTTAGTCTCTGCTTTATTGCAGGTAAACTTTGCCAAATGCTGAAGTATTACATGCAATCATATCATCACTAGCAACAGTTTGCACTCAACATCTTTTTAAATGACTCGCACTTGCATGACCTAACACCAGAGATTTATAAAACATACCAGATTTGTTTAGGACCTTTTTTTTTTTTTAAGAATTAAATTTTAAGTTCAGAGAAAAGTACAGAGATGTCCTGTATATCTCTACCCCAACACATACATAGCTTCTCCCATAATCAGTATTCCCACTAGAGTGGTATATATGTTATAACTGATTAACTTTGTGCTTCCTAGGTGGTGCTAGTGGTAAATAATTGGCATGTATGCCAATGCAGGAGATGCAAGAGACATAGGTTCAATTCCTGGGTCTGGAAAATCCCCTGGAGTAGGAAATGCCTCCCCACTCCAGTATTCTTGCCAGGAAAATTCCATGGGCAGAAAAGCCTGGTTGGCTACAGTCCAATGGGCCACAAAGGGTCAGACATAACAGCACTACTGATATGTCATAATAATTCAAAGTCCAGAGTTTACAGTAAGATTCACTCATGATGTTGTATATTCTGTGGTTTTGGACAAACATATAATGACATATATACATCATACAGAATATACATCATATAGAATATTTTTACTGCCTTAGAAGACTTTGACTGTGTGGATCACAATAAACTGTGGAAAATTCTGAAAGAGATGGGAATACCAGACCACCTAACCTGCCTCTTGAGAAATCTGTATGCAGGTCAGGAAGCAACAGTTAGAACTAGACATGGAACAACAGGCTGGTTCCAAATAGGAAAAGGAGTACGTCAAGGCTGTATACTGTCACCCTGTTTATTTAACTTATATGGGAGAAGGCAATGGCATCCCACTCCAGTACTCTTGCCTGGCAAATCCCATGGACAGAGGAGCCTGGTGGGCTGCAGTCCATGGGGTCGCTAGGAGTCAGACACGACTGAGCGACTTCCCTTTCACTTTTCACTTTCATGCATTGGAGAAGGAAATGGCAACCCACTCCAGAGTTCTTGCCTGGAGAATCCCAGGGACGGGGGAGCCTGGTGGACTGCCGTCTATGGGGTCACACAGAGTCGGACACGACTAAAGTGACTTAGCAGCAGCAGCAGCAGCAGCAGCAGCAGAGTACATCATGAGAAACGCTGGACTGGAAGAAGCACAAGCTGCAATCAAGATTGCTGGGAGAAATATCAATAACCTCAGCTATGCAGATGACACCACCCTTATGGCAGAAAGTGAAGAGGAGCTCAAAAGCCTCTTGATGAAAGTGAAAGAGGAGAGCGAAAAAGTTGGCTTAAAGCTCAACCAACATTCAGAAAACGAAGATCATGGCGTCTGGTTCCATCACTTCATGGGAAATAGATGGGGAAGCAGTGGAAACAGTGTCAGACTTTATTTTTGCGGGCTCCAAAATCACTGCAGATGGTGACTGCAGCCACGAAATTAAAAGACGCTTACTCCTTGGAAGAAAAGTTATGACCAACCTAGATAGTATATTCAAAAGCAGAGACATTACTTCGCCGACTAAGGTCCGTCTAGTCAAGGCTATGGTTTTTCCTGTGGTCATGTATGGATGTGAGGGTTGGACTGTGAAGAAGGCTGAGTGCCGAAGAATTGATGCTTTCGAACTGTGGTGTTGGAGAAGACTCTTGAGAGTCCCTTGGACTGCAAGGAGATCCAACCAGTCCATTCTGAAGGAGATCAACCCCGAAACTTCTTTGGAAGGAATGATGCTAAAGCTGAAACTCCAGTACTTTGGCCACCTCATGTGAAGAGTTGACTCATTGGAAAAGACTCTGATGCTGGGAGGGATTGGGGGCAGGAGAAGGGGACAACGGAGGATGAGATGGCTGGATGGCATCACGGACTCAATGGACGTGAGTCTGAGTGAACTCCGGGAGATGGTGATGAACAGGGAGGTCTGACGTGCTGCGATTCATGGGGTCGCAATGAGTCGGACACGACTGAGTGATTGAACTGAACTGAACTGAACTGAACCAGAATCTCTTTAACACACAAAATTTTGCTTCAGCTATGAAATACCAAAGAAAGTGATATAACTAAAATTATTAACAACTATCATGGGAACTGGAGATTAAGAGCTGAGAAATCTCAGAATTGTTTAGCATGATAAAGAAGCTTTTACCAAAATCCTCTAGTTTGAGGAGATAAAAGTATGTAGTAGACAGTTTTCTACAAATATCCTTGAAATAAGATCCAAGACAACCAAATCACACAATGCATGCTTTATCCTACATGCTTTTGTTTTATGATTAAGTAGTTATTTATTTTCCACTCTTATGATGATAAGATTCCGGATTATTACTAGATATTATTGTTCTTAACAATGCTACTAATAAAATGCATATCCTTAATATTTATCTTTGTGGTTTTTGCTTACATTTATTATGCATCCAATACCTAGCTACAATTTGTTTGCTATTTGGCTAAAACATACAAACAAACTTCTGAGTTTATATATACTTTCTATTCTGTTCCACTGTTTCCTTTGACAGTAGTTTTTGTATTAAGGCAGTTGATTTGGGAGTAAATGGATTCATTGTTTGCGTTAGATAGAAATAGGCACAACAGCCCAGGCATCCAGAAATCTACCACAAACTCTATCACAGTCTACCTAGAAAATCTGCTTTCTGTCAATGCAGAAATAACGTTTGAGAATCTGTCATGAAAGTCAGTCTCTGTACCAAACCAAATACAAAAATAAAGCTGGAAAAGAGCCAGACCAAATGATGTATATTAAGATGTCACCAAACTTTTCAGATCTCATGAGAAAGATACATTAGTTAGGCACCGTGAAGTTATTTTACTTGTCTATCTGATGATCTCCATAGTAAAAATTTTATCTCCTGCTACCAGACCAAGCTTTGAAAGAGTGCCAAAATATTTCCATAATATTCAGCAAACCTTTATGAATACCTTGGTAAAAGTATACATTTAATTGTCTAAGAACTGGTATTAGGTTTATGTTCATATACCTGCATTTGAGACTCTGATATTTTTCAAAGGGCCAATTTTTGACATTGATTTTTATTTCAGAAAGAGAGGAGTTTCATTTAAAAAGAAACATTAAGACTCAATTTGAATAGGAAATAAATTTAAAAAATAAAAAATATTTTCTTAGTCCCCACATAGAATTTTTTTTTTTTTTTTCTGCACTGCATAGATTATTGAATCTTAGTTCACCAATCAGGATTGAACTCAGGCCCATGACTGTGACAGCATAGATTTCTTTTCCTTTTCTTTTTTTTTTTATTGGAGAATTGGAGAATAATTATTTTACAATACTGTGATGTTTCTTCCCATACTTAAGTATGAACCGGCCATAGGTAAACATGTGTCACCCTAATCCTGAATTCCCCCTCCCAACTTCCTCCCTATCCTATCTCTCTCGGTTGTCACAGAGCATCAGCTTTGTGTGCCCTGTTCCATGCATCAAACTTGCACTGATTATCTGTGTTACATATGGTAATGTATATGGTTTAATGCTCTTCTCTCATATCATCCTACCCTCTCCTTCTTCCACTGTCCTTTACGTCTGTATCTCCTTTACTGCCCTGTACATAGGACTGTCAGTGCCGTCTTCCTAGATTCCATATATATGCATTAATATATAGTATTTGTCTTCCTCTTTCTGACTTACTTCACTCTGTATAACAGTCTCTAGGTTCATTCACTTCATTAGAATTGACTCAAATATGTTCCTTTTTACAGTGAGTAATATTCCCTTGTGTATATGTACCACAACTTTGTTATCCACTCATCTGCCAGAATAGAACTACCAAAAGATCCAGCAATCCCACTTCTGGGCAAATAGCCCAAGGAAACCAGAATTGAAAGCACAGATTTCTAACCACTGAACTTCAAGAGAATTCCCTGGGCTACTTTTATCTGTTCCTAAGTTTCTTTTTTGTTTTGTAATGGCCCTGAAAAATGAAATACTCATATATGCTGTGGTGCAGAGAACAATTTGAATTGTAGAAAATATATTTAAAGTTACAGAACTCCTTCTAAGAGAAGTTTAAAAAATCATGCAGGTTGTGGCTCAAACTAGATCCAATTTATATACAGTATGTTCTCTTTAAGGTAAAATATGTAATATGATAGGGTAAGAATGTTGCATATACATCTTCAAAGATCTCTTTTGAATATTCTCCATTAGGAAAAATATTTTACAAAATAGATTCAGCTAGTTAATTGAAAGACCCAATCTACCAAATCTAACAAAAGAAGAAATGGATTTATATATATATATATATATATATATATATACCATGACCAAGTAGGATTTATCCAGACTTTTAGGGTTTTAATATTTGATAATCAATTAACGTTAATCATCACATGAACAGAATAACAAAGAAAAATGACATGGGGGAGAATATAAAATTCAGATCTGGAGAATATGTGCTCAATATTAATATACTAATTGATTGAATAATTAAAACATCTTGATAATGAACTATAAACCTTTTCTGAGTTCTCAACAAGCAATAAAAAAAAAAGTAGTAGAAAAATATCACAGATTTGCAAAGAGTATAGCATAGGTATGGTTAGCAGTGGTTACAAAAAGCTTCATGGAAGACTGAGGAACTATGAAAGGATAAGTGGAGTTTATATACTCTGTATATAGAGGCAGAGCATTTAGAACAATTCAGGCAGCAAAATCCGCAAAAGAGAATTTGTTTTGAAAACATTGCTGTGTAAATTGATGAAACAATTACTTGGTCTTTCTTTCTTCTCACTGAAACGTTAATGGAACTCATCTCTACAATATTTATCAAGTGGAATCCTAACTTTTCTTAAGATTAAAGGCAAGCTGCCTCAATGGTAGGTTCAGATATGCTTCTTTAGTTAGAGAGAAAAGAACAAAACAAACACCAAAACTGGATTGAGAGCTCTATATTTGGATCACCAGGGTCTTTAAGTAATCATCAGATCACTCAGTTCAGTTCAGTCGCTCAGTCGTGTCCGACTCTTTGTGACCCCATGAATCGCAGCACGCCAAGCCTCCCTGTTCATCACCATCTCCCGGAGTTCACTCAGACTCACTTCCATCGAATCCGTGATGCCATCCAGCCATCTCATCCTTGGTAGTCCCCTTCTCCTCCTGCCCCCAATCCCTCCCAGCATCAGAGTCTTTTCCAATGAGTCAACTCTTCGCATGAGGTGGCCAAAGTATTGGAGTTTCAGCTTTAGCATCATTCCTTCCAAAGAAATCCCAGGGTTGATCTCCTTCAGAATGGACTGGTTGGATCTCCTTGCAGTCCAAGGGACTCTCAAGAGTCTTCTCCAACACCACAGTTCAAAAGCATCAATTCTTCGGTGCTCAGCGCTCAGATCACTCAATTACTGATTATCTTTTCTATTTTTCTCTTTGAAAGTTTTAGATTTATATTCATTTGACAGAAGCAGAAAAACATTTTGTGGTACTCCTGCTGCTGCTGCTAAGTCACTTCAGTCGTGTCCGACTCTGTGCGACCTCATAGACAGTAGCCCACCCGGCTCCAGCGTCCCTGGGATTCTCCAGACAAGATCACTGGCGTGGGTTGCCGTTTCCTTCTCCAATGCATGAAAGCGAAAGTGAAGACGGTCTGTCGTGTACGACTCTTAGCGACCCCACGGACTGCAGCCTACCAGGTTCCTCCATCCATGGGATTTTCCAGGCAAGAGTACTGGAGTGGGGTGCCATTACTTTCTCCGTTTATAAGCTATAGCTTGAAGAAAAGTAAGATAATTCATTTAACATATTAGAAATGTTACAATAATAAACAATACGTACTTGTGTATCTGTGTTACTCTATATTTTAACAGTCATCCATGTCAATAGAATAAGATGCTATGCTACAAAATAACTAAACATTACTGAAAGTTTCTCTAGTATTCATTATGAAAAGATAATATCATTCTGGTTAATTACTTAGAGGCAAGTGTTTTGCCACTTACTAGTACTGAAAAATTAACCAATATTTTCAACTCGGGGTTTTAATTTTTTTTTTTTTTTTGAGGGACTGGTTCTTTATTTCAAAAAAGACACATGAATTTTCAGTATCCAAAACAGTTACACTATTGGTTTTTCTTTCTCCCAGTTGGCTCCCAAAGAGATCACACCAAAGAAGAGAAGCTTCTCAGCCAACTAAGCTTCAAGATGCACACCTACCTGACCTTACTGGGACCTCACCAAAAGCGGGGATTGGGTAGGGAAAGAAACTTTACAAGATAAGTGCCCCACCAGCCCATAGAATATAGAGAGCTCTCACAACCAAATGGGGTGCCCACTGTGCCCCAATCCCAAAGAAACAAAATTTCAAAATAATATAAAATTTAAAAACTATTTTGTACATAAGTTATTCTAGATGGCTTTCCTAGAAAAAGGATGTTGTGTTTCATATGGCTAAATCAGCAGCAAAAAACAAATTTTCCTTTCTTTAAGGGATGCAGGAGAGCAAGTAAGTGGTCATGTCAACATAGGGGGCACATTATCCATTCTGTGAACAACTGGGGGCAGGAATTTGATCTCAGACAGAGATTTCACCATCTTAATTTTTTGGTCCGCTCTGATAAAAATAAATAAAGTTCCCCCAAAGATACCATACCGGGAGATGGTGACACGACTGAGCGACTGAACTGTACTGAATAACGTACAAAACATTTAAAGTAATGACCCATACATAATATGTCCATAAATGTATTCTTTTAATCACTATTTCTGGCCCACTTTTTATCATTTACTCAAAGATTTGTATATACCAGGCAATTTTCTAAAAATTGAATTATAGTAGATTTACATAGTTTTATTAGGTTCAGGGGTACAGCAACATAATTCAGTTCATATATATATATAGGCTATAGGTTATTATGAAATATTTTTATTAGTATTGCTACAATTATCTATTATGTAGAAGAAATTTAGTGACCTGCACCGAAGTAACTTAAATGTCACATTGCAGAGAAAAACCTATTGACTTCAGAATTTTTGAAGTTAAGTTATAGTAAAAGAGATATTAAATTTTAGAATTTCATTATCACTAACATCCCCATTGTCATGATCATCATGACAACTTAGTTTCCATTATCACTAATATGAAGTGACTCAGTCGTGTCCAACTCTTTGCGACCTCATGGACTGTAGGCTGCCAGGTTCCTCCATCAATAGGATTTTCCAGGCAAGAATTCTGGAGTGACTTGCCATTTCCTTCTCCAGAGTATCACTAATTGTCATTGTTATAATTATTATCATGTTATTGTCATTATAAAATGTTATTGTCATATTATTATCATGATAGCAAGGATATTAACTGAATCTTTAAATTTTGTTAGATTTAACATATATTTTGTTGTTGGTCAGTCACTCAGTCATGTCCTCCTCTTCGCAACCCCATGGACTGCCGCATGCCAGGCTTTCTTGTCCTTCACCATCTCCCGGAGCTTGCTCAAACTCAAATTTGAACTGATCGAATTCAACTGCATTGAACTGGTGATGATATCCAACCATCTCTTCCTCTTTTTGTCCCCTTCTCCTCCTGCTTTCATTATTTTCCAGCACCAGGGGCTTTTCTAATGAGTTCATTCTTCACATTAGGTGGCCAAAGTATTGGAGTTTCAGCTTCAACATCAGCCCTTTCAATAAATATTCAGGACCTATCTCCTTTAGGATTGATTGGTTGGATCTCCTTGCAGTCCAAGGGACTCTCAAGAGTTTTCTCCACACCACAGTTCAAAAGCATCAATTCTTCAACACTCAGCCTTCTTTATGGTCCAACTCTCACATCCATACAAGACTGCTGGAAAAACCATAGCTTTAACTAGAAGGACCATTGTTGTTAAAGTAATGTCTGCTTTTTAATGCTCTGTCTAGGTTAAGGAAATGGCAACCCACTCCAGTGTTCTTGCCTGGAGAATCACAGGGACGGCAGAGCCTGGTGGGCTGCTGTCTATGGGGTTGCACAGAGTCGGACACAACTGAAGTGACTTAGCAGCTTAGCAACAGGTTTGTCATAGCTTTTATTTCAAGAAGCAAGCATTTTTTTTGTTTCATGGCTGTAGTTACCATCTGCAGTGATTTTTGGAGCTTCAGAAAACAAAGTCTGTCCATTTTTTCCCATTTATTTACCATGAAGTGATGGTACCAGATGCTATAATCTTAGTTTTTTTAATGTTGAGTTTTAAGACAGCTTTTTCATTCTTCTTTCATCTTCATCAAAAGGTTCCTCTTCACTTTCTGCCATAAGGGTGGTGTCATCTGCATATCTGAGGTTATTGATATTTCTCCCAGCAATCTTGATTCCAGGTTGGGCTTTACCCAGCCTGGCATTTCTCATGATGTACTCTGAATACCAGTTAAATAAACAGGGTGACAATGTACACCCTTGACATACTCCTTTCCTATTTGGAACCAGTCTGTTTTCCATGTCCAGTTCTAACTGTTGCTTCCTGACTTGCATACAGGTTTCCCAGGAGGCAGTTAAAGTGATCTGGTATTACCATCTCTTTAATAATTTTCCACAGGTTTTTGTGATCCATGTAGACAAAAGCTTTAGTGCAGTCAATGAAGCAGAAGTAGATGTTTTTCTGGAATTCTCTTGCTCTATCTAGGATCAGTTTGATCTCTGATTCCTCTGCCTTTTCTAAATCCAGCTTGAACATCCGGGAATTCTTGGTTCAAGTACTGTTGAAGCCTAGCTTGAAGAATTTTGAGCATTACTTTGCAAACATGGGAAATTAGTGTAATTTTGCATATATTAACTCATGTAATTTATCTAAAATAGTCATTGATGGTTAAGAATATTCAGTTAACATATAGAGAAGCCAGAATTAGAACAGATTTTGAGATTTTTGTCTCCAGATCTCACAATCTTAAAATTTTAAAAAATATATGTAATATATATAATGTATATATATATAATTTTATATAAACTTATATAAAATATATAAACACCTTACAAAAGAGAATGCTTATTGGATAATGGATTTGAAGATAGACTTGCCAAGAGAGAAATACACAGTATTAATAAGATAGAAAGTTCAATGTCATTCAAAAAGTAGAATTATTTTCCTTGAGTTATAGAAACACAGAAGATGTTTACTTATACAGTTTCTCTCTCTCTCTTTTTTTTTAATTTAACCAAGAAAATGATAAAAATATTCCAGCTTACATGCTCTCTTTTATCTGGGCACTATAAGTTTTGTTAAGAGTAGTGAAAGCATCTGATTGTGTTTCATGATTTTATTATAATGAAAATGAGGCTTTTTTAAAGGATAAGGAGACAGTATTTTAAGAAGTCTAATTTCAAAGTGGTGTGATGAATGAAATAAAGCCCGATTTTAGGAGAGACATGATTCTATGATAACACCTATGATACTAATTATTGAAGGTCTAAGTTATAAAAATGACAATGGAAAATCAGAAGCAGGGGAACCAGGGAATATTTCTAAAGAAGAATAAACAAAGCATAGATGGAGTAGTTAGGAAAATAAATACTGTATAGTACAGCATCCAATGGAGTTTCTCACACTGTTAAACAGGGCTGTTGGTGAACTGCCTTTCATAAATCACCATGGGTCAACCTCTGTCACTGAAGTATCAAAGTTCAATTTGACAACACAAAATTAGCAAGAATCACATTAACCATCTGACATTACCATTATACCACACCAATGTTAATTTTTAAATCTGAAGTTATAAATGGAATTTCTGTGAAGATGCATTTAATCTCCCAACATCACAGTTTCATAGTGCTTAGAAATTTGAGTGGGAAAATATAGTATAATTAAAACTTGCCAAATAAATACAGAATCTAAGCAAGAGCGTTCATTACATAATTTGAATGTTTATGGACATGAAGCTAAGCTTGAGTGCCAAACCCAGCTTTACATTTATTTTTACAGTCAGTACAATGGATATCTGTGTCAGAAGAATCCTCCTTTCGGGAGAAAAGTAATATTACTAGAGGCAACGCTGTTTCTGTGAGTACTCTTATCCTTTATTTCTGTGGTTGTAAAGTGAACTAACACCACTACTGCTTATATACACAACTTTATATTACCTATTATATTTGTGTGTGTATGAGTTAGCCGTTCAACCATGTCCATCTCTTTGCAACATCATGAACTGTTTAGCCCATTAGGCTCCTCTGTCCATGAAATTCTCCGGGCAAGAATACTAGAGAGGGTTGTATTCCCTTTTCCAGGGAATCTTCCTGACCTAGGAATCAAACCTTGGTCTCCTGCATTGAAAGCTGTTTCTTTACCATCTGAGCTACCAGAGAAGCCCAGTATATTTTTAAAACTTTCCAGTAAGACCATCTGGCAAGTGTGTTACTTGTGTATATGTTATGTGGTTTTACACTTCCTGGCTCTGATCTACTTTAAGTTGATTTAGTTTCCTTCTCAGGAGACAGCAGTGGAAGCTGCTCTATGGAAATATTGTGAGGATTAAATGAATGACTATATGCAAACTGTGTAAAAGGTCTGGCAAGTGGTTCAGTTCAGTTCTGTCACTCAGTTGTGTCCGACTCTTTGCGAACCCATGAATCACAGCACGCCAGGCCTCCCTGTCCATCACCAACTCCCGGAGTTCACTCAGACTCACGTCCATAGAAGAAGTAATGCCATCCAGCCATCTCATCCTCGGTCGTCCCCTTCTCCTCCTGCCCCTGATCCCTCCCAGCATCAGAGTCTTTTCCAGTGAGTCAACTCTTCACATGAGGTGGCCAAAGTACTGGAGTTTCAGCTTTAGCATCATTCCTTCCAAAGAAATCCCAGGGTTGATCTCCTTCAGAATGGACTGGTTGGATCTCCTTGCAGCCCAAGGGACTCTCAAGAGTCTTCTCCAACACCACAGTTCAAAAGCATCAATTCTTCAGCACTCAGCCTTCTTCACAGTCCAACTCTCACATCCATACATGACCACAGGAAAAACCGTAGCCTTGACTAGACGGACCTTAGTTGGCAAAGTAATATCTCTGCTTTTGAATGCAAGTGGTTAGCCATGTATAAATATTTGCAGTCTACTATTGTTATTAATTTATTATATTTTTCTTAAATTTTCATGGATATATTACTATTAAATAGTAGTGCTAAAAGATTCAAGGTTGCACTCCTTATTGACCAAGAGAATGATTCCATCACTCAAAGCATAGAAATTATTTTCAGACTGATGTTGGGCTTCCAGATGGGCTTCCTACTAAGTGTGAATACCTGAGCAAGTATTAAACTTTCCAAATCTCATATATCTAATAATATGGTCGTATCACCTGTTGATTTTGTTTTGAGGACTAATTGCATACATGCTAGCTACTTGACCATTTCTGGACTTGGTAGTTATTTGTTTGTTTGTTTTACTTCTATAATGTTTATTAAATGTGAGACTTTCAAAATAAATAAAAATGAATATCAACCACTGAAGAACTATGCAAAAAAGATCTTCATGACCCAGATAATCAGGAAGATATGATCACTTACCTAAGCCAGACATCCTGGAATGTTAAGTCAATTGGGCCTTAGGAAGCATCACTATGAACAAAGCTGGTGGAGGTGAAGGAATTCCAGTTGAGCTTTATCAAATCCTAAAAGATGATGCTGTGAAATTGCTGCACTCAATATGCCAGCAAGTGTGGAAAACTCAGCACTGGCCACAGGACTGGAAAAGATCAGTTATATTCCAATCTTAAAGAAAGACAATGCCAAAGAATGTTCAAACTTCTGCACAATTGCACTCATCTCACACGTTAGTAAAGTAGTGCTCAAAATTCTCCAAGCCAGGCCTCACCAATACATGAACCGTGAACTTCCAGATGTTCAAGCTGAATTTAGAAAAGGCAGAGGAACCAGAAATCAAATTGCCAACATCCACTGGATCATTTAAAAAGCAAGAGAGTTCCAGAAAAACATCTATTTCTGCTTTATTGACTATGCCAAAGCCTTTGACTGTGTGGATCACAATAAACTATGGAAAATTCTGAAAGAGATGGGAATACCAGACCACCTGACTTGCCCCTTGAAAAACCTGTATGCAGGTCAGGAAGCAACAGTTAGAACTGGACATGGAACAACAGACTGGTTCCAAATAGGAAAAGGAGTACGTCAAGGCTGTATATTGTCACCCTGCTTATTTAACTTATATGCAGAATACATCATGAGAAATGCTGGGCTGGAAGAAGCACAAGCTAGAATCAAGATTACCGGGAGAAATATTAATAACCTCAGATATGCAGATGACACCACCCTTATGGCAGAAATTGAAGAGGAGCTAAAAAGCCTCTTGATGAAAGTGAAGGAGGAGAGCGAAAAAGTTGGCTTAAAGCTCAACATTCAGAAAACGAAGATCATGGCATCTGGTCCCATCACTTCATGGCAAATGGATGGGGAAACAGTCGAAACAGTGTCAGACTTTATTTTTTGGGGCTCCAAAATCACTGCATATGGTGATTACAGCCTTGAAATGAAAAGATGCTTACTCCTTGAAAGGAAAGTTATGACCAACCTAGATAGCATATTGAAAAGCAGAGACATTACTTTGCCAACAAAGGTCCGTCTAGTCAAGGAGATGGTTTTTCCAGTAGCTGTCTCTTATACACATCTAGATGTGTATAAGAGACAGTCCTCAGATATGCAGATGACACCACCCTTATGGCAGAAATTGAAGAGGAGCTAAAAAGCCTCTTGATGAAAGTGAAGGAGGAGAGCGAAAAAGTTGGCTTAAAGCTCAACATTCAGAAAACGAAGATCATGGCATCTGGTCCCATCACTTCATGGCAAATGGATGGGGAAACAGTCGAAACAGTGTCAGACTTTATTTTTTGGGGCTCCAAAATCACTGCATATGGTGATTACAGCCTTGAAATGAAAAGATGCTTACTCCTTGAAAGGAAAGTTATGACCAACCTAGATAGCATATTGAAAAGCAGACATTACTTTGCCAACAAAGGTCCATTTAGTCAAGGCTATGGTTTTTCCTGTGGTCATGTATGGATGTGAGAGTTGGACTGTGAAGAAGGCTGAGTGCTGAAGAATTGATGCTTTTGAACTGTGGTGTTGGAGAAGACTCTTGAGAGCCCCTTGGACTGCAAGGAGATCCAACCAGTCTATCCTAAACAGATCAGTCCTGGGTGTTCATTGCAAGGACTGATCCTGAAGCTGACACTCCAATACTTTGGTCACCTCATGCGAAGAGTTGACTCCTTGGAAAAGGCTCTGCTGCTGGGAGGGATTTGGGGCAGGATGAGAAGGGGATGAGAGAGGATGAGATGGCTGAATGGCATCACCGACTCAATGGACATGAGTCTGGGTAAACTCCAGTAATTGGTGATGGACAAGGAGGCCTGGCGTGCTGCAATTCATGGGGTCACAAAGAGTCGAACATGACTGAGTGACTGAACTGAACTGAACTACTTGGGAATACAATCATTTTAAAGTAATTAAAATCCAGGTTCCCACTGAACACTTCTTATGCTTATAGTGGCAGCATCCATAGATACTATCAATGGACTTTTTCTCTAACTAAAACACTGAAGGTCAGGTCCCAGTAAATAGGCAGTAATTTCATCTGAAGTTGGTGCAATTTTGTGCTCTGAATAATTGCTCTCTTGTCTCACAAGTTGCTTTACATCTTCTTCCTTTCTCTGGCCAATTCTACTCTTTCCATCAAAGCAAGTAAACTTTAGTACAATCATTCCACCTGTCAAGCAACAAGCACTAAACAGCAACAACAAATCCTATTACTTATCAGTAAAAGCAAATAAGGTCTTCCCAGGAGGTCCAATGGTAAAGAAACAGCATGCCAATGCAGGAAACAGGTTCAATCCCTGGGTCAGCAAGATCCCCTGGAGAAGGAAATGGCTACCCATTCCAGTATTTTTCCCTGGAAAATTCCATGGACAGAGGAGCATGGGAGGCTACAGTCCATGGGGTTGCAAAGACTTGGACATGATTGAGCCCCCACCCCACCCCCCATGCACACACAAAAGCAAATAGCTCCTCATGAGCCTAGAAACACCTGATAATCTGTGAATTAAAGACTAAATAGACTAAAGCCTGAACTGCAATTAGACTTGCTTTGTGTAAGGCCTCCTCTTGGCAATTGTCTTGAATAATATAAGCTCTGAGGAATGACTATTTAATAAAGGAGATGACTCATGCAGACCTAACAAAAGCAGGACACTGTGTGGTTTAAAATAGGGGAAAAAAGGTCACCAAATATTGTGAGTATTCAGAGCAGACTTTTTGACTTGAGTTAAGGTAAGGAATTAAGTTTATAAAGGAAACACAAATAAATTTGGAAATAACTAACTCTAGGGATTAGTTATTGATTGTTTATTTGAAAAACATGCCATTCCCCATAAATTTCGAACATAATCCAGGTTGTGCTTTAGCAAATTTCAACTGGTGTCAGTTTAAAATAATAACACTATTTTATTTTAATTCAATAATTTTATTTTTACTATTATTGTTATTAAATGAGTGGGGAAGAAATATTAGGTAATCAAGATAACTTATACTATTAATGATTATAATTTACCATTTTTTTTACTTGCACAGGAAAACTGCCCCATTTAAGTATTTAAAGTTAACAGTTCAGGTTTGACAAGTTCCTTTTTGTAAATAGTAATTCTGTGTAATTTTGTGTAAGAGAACTGTTGAATTAATAATTTTAATGCTTATACTTATATATGGAAACATAACCCAATAAAAGGTTTATTAGGGATTTTACAGTTAAACTGTGGTCAGATACTCATAATTTCAAGGGACAGTATAATATGTCAACATTCACTAAAACAATGACTATTATTTAACTAATATAACCTGTTCAGATGCTCAGTCATGTTCAACTCTTTGTGACTGTTTGGACTGTAGCCCTCATGGCTCCTCTGTCCTTGGGATTCTGCAGGCAAGAATGCTATAGTGGTTTGCCATTCCCCACTCCAGGGGATCTTCCCAACCCAGGCAGCAAACTCGCATCTCTTATGTTTCCTGCATTGACAGGTGGGTTCTTTATTACTAGTTCTCCTTGGGAAGTCCAACCAGTATATTAAGCTGATGTTTTAGTTTGGGGGAATATATCTCAATGCACAAGGAAATGTATTTAACTGTCTCAAGGTAGTCTGATAAACAAAATCAAAAGTGTTTGTAAAGCTGTCTCAGGCAAAGGTAAAGGCCCATATACATGTGAGAATGAAACTGATGCAATAGTGGGCACTACTAATGAGACCAAATGTACAACACTGGCTGATGTCATCATGGCATATTTTCAAAGTAAATACAAGACAACAATGATAAAAATTACTATTTCCAATATGCAATGTATTTACCTTGACATCAGTTCAGTTCAGTTCAGTTCAGTCGCTCAGTCGTGTCCGACTCTTTGCAACCCCATGAATCGCAGCACACCAGGCCTCCCTGTTCCCTTGACATAGGGAGAATTATATAAAGACATCTTTGATAAGCCCTACTTAAACATTGTTCTGACTTTAGTGAGCATAAAATCTTAACGTGAGGAAAGAATGAACACATATGACTAAATGAATAAACTAAATTCACTTTAAAATCAATAAGTGGGGAGAATCCAAGTTCCAGCAGAAACTTTTCAGAAGGTAAATATTTTGGGTGATCAAGGGAGGCTTTATAGAGGGAATGGGACTTGAGAAAATTAACAAAGGTTGAAGAATTGATAAAAAAATAAAGTCTAAAAAGAAAGTAAAAAATATGGATAAGAAAGAGTACAAAGGGAACTGACTTGTGATAAGCAGAAGCAACACCATAACTCCAAATTCCCAAATGTAGATATTATGATATTTGAACTTTGGCAAATTATGTGAATTGTAAAAATTTATACTTCTGTGAGTGATTGAGGCAGGATTTGAGGTAAGATTCTTTTTGCTAATTACATTAAGTTGCAAAGAAGTGTGTTAATTCAAGTGAATATGGATGAAACGTACTTTCAAACACGTTGCAGTACTATCATATAAATATATATGTATAAACACACCTACATACCGGGCTTCCCTAGTGGCCCAGCAGAAAAGAATACATTTGCAATGCAAGGGACCCAGATTCAATCACTGGGTCTGGAAGATCCCATGGAGGAGGGCATGACAACCCACTCTAGTATTCTCTCCAGGAAAATTCCATGGACAGAGGAGCCTGGTGGGCTACAGTCCATGGGGTTGCAAAGAGTCAGACACAACTGAAGCAACTGAGCATGCATGCATGCACACCAACTTATTATTATAGGTTGCAATGGGGATTTAATGTTTGTGCTCAGTTTATAGCAAATATATATATAGAGAGATAGATAAAATAAATCAAGTTATGATATTAATATGCTAAAAAAGCAAAGTCACGGCAGCTATCAACCTTATAAATATAGATGCAGGAAAAGAGTTGCAGAACACAAAAAAACAATTTTAGCAAAAGAAAAGCTAGATGCAACACAGTAAATATATACTGATGAAAAAATTTAATGAAAATCTCCTCAAAATTGAATGATGACCATAGATTATAAATTAACTTTGAACAACAAACACGCTAATAAAAAGAAAGCAAATGCTTATTTGCATAAGATGGTTTTGCGACCCCATGGACTGTAGCCCTCCAGGCTCCTCCGTCCATGGGATTCTCCAGGCAAGAATACTGGAGTGGGTTGCCATTTCCTTCTCCAGAGGATCTTCCCGACCCAGGGATCGAACCCAGGTCTCCCACATTGGAGGCAGACGCTTTAATCTCTGAGCCACCAGGGAAGCCCCTTAATTTATTGCTATATGAAAATATTGAACTTACTTTTAACATCTTTGAAGAATTATTTGGGGATTTTATACAATAAGAAAGACCCATTCTTTTGACTAACTATAGAAAGGCCACCCACCTTTATCTTTGGAGGTCACTTTGAATATTGGGAATATTAAAAGCAAATAAGCATTCAAAGCAAATAAGCAAATATATAGTGAAAATAGCATGATTAATACTCCTCAAAAATTAACAAACCTGCTAAAAGAAGAAGAGGTAAAATGAGCATTATCAGTCTTGTGAATAGACCATGTGCTTCATAAATATTTGAGTAGCAAAGTTATATAAAGGCTATTTATATTCAAGACTAACTAAGATGTCCTCAGCCTCGAGAAATCATATAACGTTTCCTGATGCAACTTACTTTTTTTTCCTCAAAAAATGCTGACAGGCCACTTTCAATGGAAAACATGAAATCCTAAGGCATGGTTTGGATTGAAGGACAAAACATAGACACAACTCATAAGTTAACATGAATATTGAGTTAGAGCTTCAAGGCAGAGAGAAGGGACTCAAGTAGCATAGTTGAGCAGTGATGAGTTGAAGTTTGCTAGAAAAAAATATTTGTCAAAAAGAAATTACCATGCTGGGAGTGATTAAAAGATTTTGAAGGACACATAAATCTAATATTAAACTTTGAAAATAGTGTTTAAATACAGCTTAACAAATATATATCTTGTTAAGTGGGAGTTTTTGTGGGATTATGGTCCAAATCTCCACCCAGGCTTGAGATATAAAACTCAACTGTGAATGGGAGGTCAACAAGAAGAGAGAAATGAAAGCAAGAGAATGTAAGCTTCCGAGGATTTGCAGAAATCCAAGGAAAGGATTTAGACTTCTGACAAAGATATAAAAAGGAGGGTAAAGAAAATTGCATATAAATCTCAGAGTTAGTCTTTAAGCTGTCATATAGTTTATATTTGAATGGAGAAAAAAATGAATATATACATCTCTCTATTCATCCATATATCTATTAAGGTCTTTCAAAAGGAGGTTAATTCTAAGTCTTCAAAAGATTAATTATGGTTTCTTCTTTAATTATGTTTTCTTTCAGTAAAATATAATTATAATGAATATTTGCATTTGCTATAATGAACTGGCATTTAATATAAGGAACTTCCATGTGCACTGTCCAATTTAATCATCATTCTCACCTTGTAAATTATATTTTACTCTATTTTCCTTTTGTGGAAGTGAAGCTCAGAATGGCTAAGTGTCATAACCAATATAACCGGTAAATTTGGGGATCAAATTATGTCCTTTGATATTAAAATCTGTATTTTTACAACCATCTTACTGCATCTTCTGATGCTCTATTTGGATTCTCTTTTATTCTTTATAGGACAAGCTCTGATCAATCTTTGGGAAAACTACAGAGTGACCACTTACCCTTCACCTTCAAGTCTGTGTTAGTTGTTTATTGAAGTTCAACTGTCTTCTGGCTGCCTAAGACAACCTGAACAATTCTCGAACTCATGTCTACCTTTCATCAAAATTGCCAGTGTCCTTGACTTTCATATCCAGAATGAATATTTTGCTTCTGAAAACAAACCTGGTTTCATCACACTGAGGAATTTCTGAATGCTTATATAATTGAGTATTGCTGCTGCTGCTGCTAAGTCACTTCAGTCGTGTCTGACTCTGTGAGACCTCATAGATGGCAGCCTACCAGGCTCCCCCATCCCTGGGATTCTCCAGGCAAGAACACTGGAATGGGTTGCCATTTCCTTCTCCAAGATTCCAATAAGTTATTAACACCTCATGCCTTAATGAGTCGGAAAAATAAATTAAGCAAGGGTGCTTAAATCCCTCTAAGAACTTTCCCTTCCATATAATATGTATTTTACACATATTACCTAATGTTGGCCTTCAGATTATTATTATTTTTATTTTTAATGCAAGGAATTGACACATTAAATGAGGCTGGTTTAATATTTTTTCAAGTCCTAGAAACTAGATAGATAGGGCCATCCAATTAATGACAGTCATCCATCACTTTGGACACTGGGGTACATTGCTCTGGGGTTATTAGGGTAAATGAATCCAAAACAAACAATGCCCTCCAACTGCAATGACAGGTTTATTAAATGTGACCAGCTTTGGGGATGACCTACTCTTTTCCATTTTAAATGAAAATATTTATTAGGCAAGTTTCCAAATCTATTTGAAAAAAAAAATACATGCATTATGGTTATCATAGGTGATGAAGTAAATATAAGGGAAATTTGCATAAAATTCCAATGATATGACATCTCAGTTAACTTTTGATATATCTAAAATATAGTAAAATAGAGCCTAGCTAAAGGTATGAGAGCTATGCCACATGTTTGTTTTATGCAGAAATCATTCTAACCCAGTTCTTCCCAACAGAAATGCAAATTATTAAAGAAGAAATTTTAGAACATTTCATTTATATGACTTTTAGTAAATGTGCTGCATGAAATTTGATTTCTACAAGTTAATTTGAAAGGACTTAGTTTGGAATATATTCTAGAAGAGAGGAAAAGAATTTGCCACACTATCGGAAAATACTGGAGGGCAATGAAGAAATCAATCACTATGATAAAATGTCAAAGAATATGAGGCTGTATTAGGGTTGTTGTGAAGTCTGGTGTGTTTTAGCATCTTTATAAAGCCTCAGAAAAGAGAATTGATTGACTTTGGGAATTGAAGTTGCTCCTTCTGCATAAATTATTTAGATAACACAAATGCTAGTGAATTAGTATGTATCCATTTATTTTCAAAAATAGAAGATTGGCACACCTATTTCATAAGACATATTCCAGAACTAAGTAGCTGGATTTAAATACAAGTTATTAAAATTTCCATTTGATATTGTACGGGAGGCAAAATTTTACCTCCACACTCTTTGAGTTTTTCAACTGATTCTGAGAATTAAACTGACATAAGACAGATTAACAAGGGAGCACAAATGTTTAAGTAAGTTTTTCAGGACGCAAGTCCTCAAAAGGAAATAAAGCCTCCAAGAAACAATGAACCTATAAAGACCAGCAATTGTGGAAAGTAGCTAAATTATGAGAGGCAGCTAAAAGAAGACATAAATTATTTTACCAAGGTCTATTTGCACAGAATTGTCTCCATCTCAATTTCTTATTCTTAATGATAAGAATGATACTTTCCTTCTAGCACAGGAAGGGCATCTTTCACATGGGAATTTCATCTCTTTCTTTTAAGAAAAAAAGAAAGGTCAGAGTGTTTTTCTTCTATGTATTATTTGCTGTTTGCTGTTGTTTAGTTCTATGTCATGTCTAACTCTTCTGCAATACTGTGCACTCTAGACTGCCATGCTCCTCTGTCTATGGAATTTCCCAGGCAAGAATAGTGAAGTGGGTTTCCATTTCCTTCTCCAAGGGATCTTCTCAACCCAGGGATAGAAGCTATGGCTCCTACTGCTTGCTGCTGCTGCTGCTGCTGCTGCTGCTAAGTCGCTTCAGTCGTGTCCGACTCTGTGCGACCCCACAGATGGCAGCCCACTGGGCTCCACCATCCTTGGGATTCTCCAGGCAAGAACACTGGAGTGGGTTGCCATTTCCTTCTCCACTACTGCTTGCTATGCAACTCTAACTCGAAGTAGTCAATATGCCGGAGTGGCATACTTTGGGATGATGTTAATATATTCTGTCATCTTTTAATATCAAAAGTTTCATTTGTTTAAATTTCTCATGGATAGTAAAATGATTGTGCTAGTGGCTAACAATATACTAAATATATCTTATTTGATGATGGAAGACAATGACATGCCTATGTGTTTCATTCAGATTTTCATATTCATTTACCAACACACAATTTTGCTGTATATTATGCATACCTGATTTAAACCCAGTGATCAAACTGATGAAAACTTACAAAACAATTGGAAACAGAAACCCACGTATACTTTAAAATTACAGAACTCACAGAAAGAAAGCATTAATTCAGCTAAATACTTTCATATAATATATGTGTATTTAATATCTATCACAATAAATGACTTCTCACCATTAAGAAAAGAAAAATGATGACAACCTTGTTGTTGTTCAGTCGCTAAGTCTCGTCCAACTCTTTGCGACCTCATGAACTGCAGCATGCCAGGCTTCCTTGTTCTTCATTATTTCCTACAATTTGCTCAAACTCGTGTCCATTAAGTCAGTGATGCCATCCAACCATCTCATCCTCAGTCGCACCCTTCTCCTTCCTACCTTTAATCTTTCCCAGCATCAGGGTCTTTTCAAACGAGTCAGCACTTTGCATTAGGTAGCCAAAGCATTGGAGCTTCAGCTTCAGCATCAGTCCTTTCAATGAATCTTCAGGGTTGATCTCCTTTAGGACTGACTGGTTTGATATCCTTGCTGTCCAAGGGACTCTCAAGAGTCTTCTCCATCCCCTCAGTTTGAAAGCATCAATTCTTCATTGCTCAGACTTCTTTATGGCCCAACTCTCACATCAGTACATGACTACTGGAAAAACCAAAGCTTTGACTATATGGACCTTTGTTGGCAAAGTGATGTTTCTGCCTTTTAATGCACTGTCTAAGTTTGTCATGGCCTTTCTTCCAAGGAAAATTGCAGTAGCTGTCTTGACATTTTTGCTTACTCATTATTCTTCTGACTAATCACTTCTTTGGTCCTGTAGGAGCCTTCTGAAAAGATGGACTGACTCTTCAGACTGCTCTTTGTGGTCTTGAAAAAGGCATTTTCCTGAGATGCTGTGTGAGACCTGTTTACTATTCTCAGTAATTTACGCTCCAGCCATGCACAGAGAAAACTTACAAATGTGAATGAACTAAATCATCTCCTTGGATTTGGCCAAATTATTCAGTTGTCTTTATCTTAATGTACAAAGAAAAATGTATACAAATTTAATACAAAGAGCTATACAGCCATACATATTGCTCAGAACATCAAATATCAATCAAGTAGTTCTTTAAGAGGAGAGAAGTTAAATGGAAATAGCTTGCCCTTTATCCTGGGGTACACTCACCATTTCTTTCTCATAAACAAAAACAATAAAAGGTGATCATGAGTCTGACCCTCAGATTTTGAAAGAGAGTTTTCAATTCAAAATAGCTATATTTCCTCATTTAGTAATTAGTTGAATGAGACATGATCAAGTTATTTTTAAAAAGCTTTGTCATTGAAGTCTTATTTTTGTAAAATTAAAATAGTTCATTTTTCCTGATTGTCTACTGATGTGAGTTAATCATTGTAAAAATTCAAGGCAATGAAGGGGAAAAAAAAAAAGGAATAAATATATTCCTTCTTTAATGCTAATGTAGAGTAATAAATAGCCAAATAGATAACTTTGCCTGAATAAGCTCATCATATGCATGATGTTTTTATTTCAAGCACCCCTTTATTTAATAATTTTTATTCGTTAGTGATCCCATTCCTCTTTCATCTTTGTTGTCCTTTCACCTCCCACATCCCACACACTCCAGAGGTAAAACATGATTCTCCATGTCAGATTTATTATTAACCATTTCATAATGTGAAATAGTAGAAAATATAGTTTTGGGGTTCAGGCATGATACTAAAAATTCTTTCAATTTAACTACTAAAACTCTAACTCACTGTTTTTAATGTTTACATAATAATCCATGTTTGATTATAACAGAATGCATTGTTTTCTCTATTGATGATTAACATCAGATTCCTTACAGAAATTTTTTTCCTCTCATACCATGCTACAGTCTACATTCTTTCTTTTTATTTCTATGGAATAAATTTGTAACAATGGAAGTGATTTTGATAATCAAGCCATAAAGCAAACCAAAGAATTTTTAAACTATGTATAAATGCACATTTTACTGGCAATGAATGAAAATGTCATTTTTTCAACCCTGAAATTTCCAGAAACGATGGATTTATCACTCCTTTTATTGTTGCTTGTTTTGTGTGCAACAGAAGATGGCAGATAGTATCTCATTTTTTATTCAGTTTGCATTTCTTTAGCTTTTAGAGAAGTTAAAGAGCTTTTAGTGACTGTTTTTCCTCTGCACTTTGCTGACTGCCTATTTATGTTTTCCTCTTTTTCTATTGTGTTTCTTTTGTCTTTTTTCCTGATTAATTTTCCAAACTTTGTATTAAACTCATAGCTATTGTCAACTTAAAAAAAAAAGACATAAAATAAGAGTTGCAAGTTCAGTTTTATTTGGGGCAAAATGAAGGCTGCAGTCTGGGACATATCACCTCAGATAGCTCTGAGAAATTGTGCCAAAGAGGTAGGAAGGGAGGACAATATATATGTGATTTTGGTGAAAGGGAAATACATGCAATCAAGCACATATTTTCCAGAAGGTTCCTGCTAATCTTGTGAAGCTTTCGTTAGTCACAAGGAGCAGTTGTTACTATGAAGGACAGAAGAGTCCCAACAACAAATTATCCCTCCAGACTAATAAAGAAGTGAAAAGTGAAAGTGTCAGTCACTCAGTCGTGTCTGACTCTTTGTGACATCATGGACTATAGCCCTCCAGTCTTCTCTGTCTATAAAAGTTTCCAGGTAAGATTACTGGAGTGTGTAGCCATCCCCTTCTCCAGGGGATCTTCCCAACCCAGGGATCGATCCTGAGTCTCCTGCATTGCAGGCAGATTCTTTGCTATCGGAGCCACAAGGAAAACTTGGTAATAGAGAAATGAGGGAGAATACAATTTAAATATTGAAAAAAAATTATCTGTGTTATCTGCATTAAGGTGGCACTAAAACAACTACAAACTTCACAAAATTTTCACACAGAATTTCACACAAATTTACAAGGAAAAGTAGAACAGATAAAAATAAAACAATTTTCCTATATACTGTGAGATTGTCTTGTGTATAGCTTATGAGAGACCTTTGAGTTAATCTGAAGGATCCTAAGATTAAGAAAGCCCATGAACTTGCATTATAAAATCAAAAGGTTGACATTTTTATTAGCTCTATTATGGTTTTAGGAAGACACCCTAAATAGGAGAGAATGGGTAGGCAACAGCCTTGCTGCTCATTATTTTACCCTAAGAATTTCACAGGTATGTTTTACATAACTGAATTTTGATGCAATAATTATTCATTTTCCTTTCTCATTCATTTATTCCTAAACTGTTTCCTGTATAGACATGGCTCTACTTAAGTAATGGCAATTGTTATATAATGGCCATATTTCTTAAGAAAAGAAAGATACTTTACAGATTATTATAACAATAAGAAGAAGCAAGTAAATATTATTTGTGAAATGACTGTTCCAAATCATTAATAAGCCTAATTTTTATTAGATAATTATGAGAGACAAGGAAGGTTGGTGATTTGAAAATTGCTGTCTTGTAATAAAGACACATGTGATCCTAACATAGTCATAGTCACAATTACCCTTCTAAATGTAGGCAAGGGATTTGAGCATTTAAGGAATTATGAATTATTGAAAAGTGCTCAGGGCTAAATTGGCTAAGAGTGTCTGTGAAGTGAGCAATCAAGGACTCTGTCACACAAAATACCTCAGCACCAAAAGTGAATTATTTTCAAAAGCAAAATTGAAGAGTCAGTTGAAGAGCAGACCATTGCACATTTTCTGCAACACATTCTTTTCAACAACTAAGAGCATCATATTGGGGAATGAATGAGTTGCTTCAGGACAGTCTTAGGAACTGCTTCATCATGAGGATTGCAGGTCACAAAGTGAGCATGATGAGTTTCTTCTTCTGTGATTAAAATTGATCATAAAATAATTAATCTTTTAAGTTGTAAAGATATCATACAAAGTTTTAGTGTTTTTGATCATGAAAGACCATGATTATAAATTGTCTTTCAAAGTAACTGTAGCCTATACAATGTAGAATCTTCAACACTATAAACATTTATAGGAGTAAAGAAGTAACTAACAATGCAGTGAACTAATATTATAAATGCTACCTTTAATAGCAGTCCAAATGTGATATACGTTCTTATTAAAATTGCCATAAAACAGTAAAGTGGGAATATAACAATAAGATATACATCTATACAATGTCATTAAAAAAGCTGAAATGAAGAAAGCATCAGAGTAATTTTGTCCCTGAATAGCTTGGGGACCAGGCCAATATAGGCCAGTATTATCAGTAAGGGCACTAAAAGATGTGTGGATATGTGGGTGTATGTGTGAGAGAGAGCTAGAGAGAGAGAGATGAGGCAGAAATGGAGGCAATTTAGCTTCACTAGAGCAATTCATTATCATGTTGTCAAAGTAATACTGGGCCAGGAGGGGAAATGAATTAAGTGAGGAAGAAAGTTTGAAAGTCAGGGAAGCAGATCAATCGATGGGTCAAATTAGAGGAATTACAGAGAAGAAAATATATAAAACAAGTAAAAAGAGGGTAGGAGTGATATACTTTAAAGTTGGGGAAATACTTCTTCCAATGTTATCTACCATCTGCAATCATTTTTGCACAGGTGACTCATAATTTTTTAAAGCAACTTCATGACCCTGGAAATGTTTGACCCAGGTAATTACACAAAACTCTTCAAGGATAGCTACTTCATAAAGCTTATGGATGACAATCTGCTACTTTGTCACAGCTGTAGACCTTTGAGGCCTAAGCCTTTTTATATTAAAGTGGCAAAGCCTGATTCCTCATTTAATTTGATGAATTGCTATGTGCATATCTTGAAGCCGTAAATATATAATCTTGTGCCATTAAATTTTTAAGTTCTTAATTTATACAATAAAACCCAATTTGCAATAAAAATGGCTATTTACTAAGATCTCTTTGTATTTGGGGGCTTCCCAGGTGGCACAGTGGTAAAGAATCCACCTGTCAGTGACGGAGACACAGGAAATGTGTGTTCATTCTAGGGTTGAGAATGTCCCCTGAAATAGAAAATGACAACCCCCTCCAATATTTTTAGCTGGAAAATTCCACAGACAGAAGAGCCTGGCAGATTACAGTCCAAGGAGCTGCAAAGAGTTGGACATGACTGGGCATGCAACATACACTTTATGTTTTAGGAACTTTATGTGTTTTTCTGCTTCCTTACAGAAAAACACATTAGAAGGTGAAGGAACTAAATTTTAGTTAAATGGAGTCTCTTGTCAAGAATCATAAACTACAAAAGGACTGTCCAAGGCAGCAGAGGATGACATGGTTAGATAGCATCATTGACTCAGTGGACATGAATTTGAGCAAACTCTGAGAGATAGTGAAGGACAGGGAAGCCTGGCGTGGTGTAGTCCACGGAATTGAAAAGAGTCAGACATGGCTTAGCAACTGAACAACACCAACCACTTATGGCTGTGTGTCTGCAAAGCTTAGGCTCTTGACTTTGTTTATTTTGTCATGCCAATATTGGTATTATTTGCATTACTGTCATTATTAACATACATGCATAATTAAAGTATAAACAGATTCAGAAAAGTTTTGTGTAAATCCTCAAAGAAAAATGTAGAGCAGGCAATTAGGGATATGGAAAACCATTCACAAACTTCTGAGATGAACTTTGTGCAAAACAAGGTGACTCTAGAGCAAGACAATCTAAGAACACTCTTTGTTGGACTCTGTCTTTAGCTTGGAGTGGAATTGGCTGCATTTTTGTTCTCTTTTTAAAATTATGTCTTTGTTAGGGCTTTACAGCCCATAGGCTAAACCTGTGTTCAGACATAAAATTCTAAGCTCTGAATTAAGGTTACCAATTTGTCCTAGTTTACCTGGGATGGTCCCGGTTGCCTGAGAGTTTTCCTGATTTAGCAATGAAATTTCAACTTGAGACATAATATTAGAAGAGGTAAGTAAGAATCAGATTCCAAATGGAATATGTCCTAAAAATGATGTGTGAAGATTTCAAGTTCACATGGTTCAAATTGTTGACTATTCATAAACAAGATATAATGCCTTTTATTATGCTTATTCTACAATGAAATTAAAAAAATTAGATAAAGAGTAATTAAATATCATATACTAAAACATATCTATGGAATCTTGAAAGATGGTATTGATGAACCTATATCCAGGGCACCAGTGGAGATACAGACATATATAGACTCGTGGACGCAGTGTGAGAAGGAGAGAGTGGGACCAGTTGAAAGAGTAGCATAGAAACATAATCATTACTGTATGAAAAATAGATAACCAATCAGAATTTGCTGTATGACACAGGGAGTTCAAACTCAGTGCTCTGTGACAATCTAGAGAGGTGAGATAGTGTGGGAGATTGGAGGGGGTTTCTGAGGGAGTGGACATATGTATATCTATGGCCGATTCATGTTGATATATGGCAAAAACCAACAAAATATTTTAAGGTAACTATGGGCTTCCCTTGTAGCTCAGCTGGTAAAGAATCCGCCTGCAATGAGGGAGATATCGGTTTGATCCCTGGGTTGGGAAGATCCCCTGAAGAAGGGAAAGGCTACCTGCTCCAGTATTCTGGCCTGGAGAATACCATGGACTATACAGTCCATGGGATTGCAAAGAGTCAGGCACGACTGAGTGACTTTCACTTCACATCCTCCAGTTAAAAATAAATAAAAACTTATTTCTGACTTACCAAAAATCTAAGTTCCTTACTTTCTTGTTTATATTAAGAAGCAAACTGCTCAGATCATTAACTTATGTTTGAAAGAAAGCTTTGTTTCTACATAACTAAAGTTTCAAGAATTAATCCTCATTTCAAAATTTTCAGTCTGTAGCTTTTAAAAAATGAAAATATTTCTAAAATATAATATTAAGTCTCCAATGTTTTAGTTTGCATGTAAGGCTACAGGATCAATTTCTCTGAGGCAAGAAAATAACACAAAATCATTAGTGTTTTTAGAATGCTGAGAATCTATAAAGAAGATGGAGAGGAAAAAGGAAACATGATAAAGACAGTCAGTGCAAATTTTTGATAAAATTTGAAGAGACATTTTAAAAGAAAAATATTCCTCCCTACTGAACAAGAACACATTCATAAATTTTGTTACATATCCAGGATTTATTGATCTAGAGATATTCAAAGAAATTTGGGGGACTTAATGTCAAGAAGACAGGGTAAGAGTTCATTGCCAGAAGGTGTCACTTTTATCCTCTTTTTTCATGTTCATTTTGCATTTTGTGGATGAGAGTAACATTAACATAATTAACTCTATCAAAAATTCCTAATTCTAGTCAGCAGGAACATGTTTCATTGCAGAAGGTAGAACAGAGATGCATGATGCTATTAACTGCAGTGTTTTGATAGTATCTAAGATGTATGGATGTGAGAATTGGACTGTGAAGAAGGCTGAGCACCGAAGAATTGATGCTTTTGAACTGTGGTGTTGGAGAAGACTCTTGAGCCCCTTGGACTGCAAGGAGATCAAACCAGTCCATTGGGAAGGAGATCAGCCCTGGGATTTCTTTGGAAGGAATGATGTGAAAGCTGAAGCTCCAGTACTTTGGCCACCTCATGCGAAGAGTTGACTCATTGGAAAAGACTCTGATACTGGGAGGGATTGGGGGCAGGAGGAGAAGGGGACGACAGAGGATGAGATGGCTGGATGGCATCACTGACTTCATGGAAGTGAGTCTGAGTGAATTCCTGGAGTTGGTGATGGACAGGGAGGCCTGGTGTGCTGTGATTCATGGGGTTGCAAAGTGTTGGACACGACTGAGCGACTGAACTGAACTGAACTGAACTGAAGATTATGGCTTCTGGTCCCATCACTTCATAGGAGATAGATTAGAAACAGTGGAAGCAATGTCAAACTTTGTTTTTGGGGGCTCCAAAATCACTGCAGATGGTGATTACAGCCATGAAATTAAAAGACGCTTACTCCTTGGAAGGAAAGTTATGACCAACCTAGATAGCATATTAAAAAGCAGAGATATTACTTTGCCAACAAAGGTTTGTCTAGTCAAGGCTATGGTTTTTCCAGTGGTCATTTATGGATGTGAGAGTTGGACTGTGAAGAAAGCTGAGTGCTGAAGAGTTGATGCTTTTTTGAACTGTGGTTTTGGAAAAGACTCTTGAGAGTCCCTTGGACTGCAAGGAGATCCAACCAGTCCATTCTGAAGGAGATCAACCCTGGGATTTCTTTGGAAGGAATGATGCTAAAGCTGAAACTCCAGTACTTTGGCCACCTCATGCAAAGAGTTGACTCATTGGAAAAGACTGTGATGCTGGGAGGGATTGGGGGCAGGAGGAGAAGGGAACGACAGAGGATGAGATGGCTGGATGGCATCACTGACTCGATGGACTTGAATGTGAGTGAACTCCAGGAGTTGGTGATGGCCAGGGAGCCCTGGCATGCTGCGATTCCAGCGGTCGCAAAGAGGCAGACACAACTGAGTGACTGAACTGAACTGAACTGAACAGATGTCTTGATTTAAAAGACAGAGTGAATGTAGTGACACTTAGTGAAAGATTCAGGTAGTGAGGGAATAAAGTGTCTTATTTGAATATATTGAGTTTTTAGAAGATATATTTCCAATGCGTAGAAATTCATAGGAAAAACTATAGTGAATGGCATTGTATTCATCAAATCATGTTCCTTTCATATTTCCTTTAGATTTTTTTTCATAATACATTTTTCAGATAAGGTTACAGCCAATTGTTTATGATATACGTGATCCCATTTTTATTTACCCTTTCTTTCTCAGACTTACCTATTTTACTGAAATTGATATTAACATTTCCATACAGATTTTCATTTCTGTGACTTATTCATATATGAACAAATGTAGTCTTTCAGACTTAAAAATTGTGTGTGTATATATTTGTTTTTCCCTACTGTATTTATTATTATAAAATTTGACTTCTGATGATTTAGTATGCAATGCAGGACACCTGGTTTTGATCCCTGGGTTGGGAAGATCCCTTGGATGTGGGCATGGCAACCCACTCTAGTATTCTTGCCTGGAAAAACCCCATGGACAGAGGAGCCTGGTGTGTTGCAGTCCATGGAGTCACAAAAAGTTGGAGACAACTAAGCGACAAAGCATAGCAATATGGTTACATTTTGAAATGTATGGCTCTAGTAGATTCATTTTGATTGATACATATTATTCTGTTTTATAACATACCATAGGTAATTTTGGTATTATTTCTCCTGGATTTACATTTTTAAAAGTTTATATTTCTTCTGGATTTACAACTCCAGTAACATACTCAAAGAAATATATCTGATATGTTCTTCATATTTAATAAATAAATGGTAACATTCTTTAGCACATACTGAGAAGATTACCTGGTGGTCTAATAAAACTACCAAAGTGCCTTTCAAGTACCTACACCAGTCTATAAAGTTCCCTTTGCACCATATCTATAATAATTTCATCACACATTTTAAAAAAAGCTTCCCATTATAATAGGTATGGAATTGTTGCCATGGTTTTAAAATATATTTTTAATATAAATTTATTTATTTTAATTGGAGGTTAAAACAATTGAATAAAGTAATATATATATATATATATATATATATATATATATATATATATAGATTTTGTGTTAATATAAATATATTTATTTTAATTGTATGTTAAAACAAATGAATAAAGAAATATATATATATATATATATATATATATATATATATATATATATATTTTGTGGTTGGAAGTTTAAATATTCACTCATCTATTGATCATCTCAGGACCTTAAATTTGAGATGTTTTCCAAGGGGAGATACGGAGTTGGTGGATCCTCTACAGAGTCTCGTGACATGTACAAAAGACCAGGATCAAGACCATCCCAAAGAAAAAGAAATGAAAAAAGGAAAACGAGTGTCTCAATAGGCCTTACAAACAGCTGTGAAACTAATAGAAGTGAAAAGCAAAGGAGAAAAGGAAAGATATATCCATTTGAATGCAGAGTTCCAAAGAATAGCAAGGAGAGATAAGAAAGCATTCCTCAGCGATCAATGCAAAGAAATAGAGGAAAACAATAGAATGAGAAAAACTAGAGATCACTTCAAGAAAATTAGAGGTACCAAGGGAATATTTCACGCAAAGATGGGCTCAATAAAGGACAGAAATGTTATGGACCTAACAGAAACAGAAGATGTTAAGAGGTAGAAAGAATACACAAAACTGTACAAAAAAGATCTCTATGACCCAGATAATCACCATGATGTGATCACTCACCTAGAGCAGACATCCTGGAATGTAAAGTCAAGGTGGCATTAGGAATCATCACTACTAACAAAACTAGTGGAGGTGATGGAATTCCAGTTGAGCTATTTTAAATCCTAAAAGGTAATGCTGTGAAAGTGTTGCACTCAATACGTCAGCAAGTTTGGAAAACTCAGCAGAAGCCACAGGACTGGAAAAGATCAGTTTTCATTCTAATCCCAAATAAAGGCAATGCCAAAAAAATGCTCAAACTACTGCAAAATTGCACTCATCTCACATGCTAGTAAAGTAATGCTCAAAATTCTCCAAGCCAGGCTTCAGCAATATGTGAACTGTGAACTTCCAGATGTTCAAGCTGGTTTTAGAAAAGGCAAAGGAGCCAGAGATCAAATTGACAGCATCTGCTGGATCATTGAAAAAGCAAGAGAGTTCCATAAATACATCTATTTCTGCTTTATTAACTATGCCAAAGCCTTTGACTGTGTGGATCCAAATAAACTGTGGAAAATTCTGAAAGAGATGGGCATACCAGACCACCTGACCTACTTCTTGAGAAACCTATATTCAGGTCAGGAAGCAACAGTTAGAACTGGACATGGAATAGCAAACTTGTTCCAAATAGGAAAAGGAGTACATCAAGGCTGTATATCATCACCCTGTTTATTTAACTTACAAGCAGAGTACATCATGGGAAATGCTGAACTGGAAGAAGCACAAGCTGGAATCAAGATTGTCGGGAGAAATATCAATAACCTCAGATATGCAGATGACAACACCATTATTGCAGAAATGGAAGAACTAAAGAACCTCTTGATGAAGGTGAAAGAGGAGAGTGAAAAAGTTGGCTTCAGGCTCAGCATTCAGAAAACTAAGATCATGGCATCAGGTCCCATCACTTCAAGGCAAATAAATGGGGAAACAGTGGAAACAGTGGCTGACTTTATTTTTGGGGGGTCCAAAGTCACTGCAGATGGTGATTGCATGCTTACTCCTTGGAAGGAACTTTATGACCAACCTAGAGAACAGATTAAAAAGCAGAGACATTAATTCATCAACAAAGATTCATGTAATCAAGGCTATGGTTTATCCGGTAGTCATGTATGGATGTGAGAGTTGAACTATAAAAAGGGCTGAGCACAGAAGAATTGATGCTTCTGAACTGTGGTATTGGAGAAGACTCTTGAGAGTCCCTTGGACTGCAAGGAGATCCAACCACTCCATTCTAAGGGAAATCAGTCCTGGGTGTTCATTGGAAGGACTGATATTGAAGCTGAAACTCCAATCCTTTGGCCCCCTGAGGTGAAGAGCTGACTCATTTGAAAGGATGCTGATGCTGGGAAAGATTGAGGGCAGGAGGAGCAGTGGATGACAGCAGATGAGATGGTTGGATAGCATCACCAACTCGATGGATATGAGTTTGGGTATACTCCGGGAGTTGGTGATGGACAAGGAGGCCTGGTGTGTTGCGGTTCATGGGGTTGCAGAGTTGGACATGACTGAGCTACTGAAATGAAGAACCTAGACGTCAGATGGAAAGCTTCAAGTAAAGTTACAAATTTGAGAGTCAAAGGAAAATTTCTGCTCTTGTTGTTCAGTTTATAAATTGTTTCTGACTCTTTGTGAACCTGTGGACTGTAGCCAGCCGATCTCCTATGTCTATGGGGTTTCCCACATAAGAATTCTGGAGTGTTTTGTCATTTCCTTTTCCTGGGGATCTTTCCAACACAGGGATTGAATCCATGTCTCCTACAGTGGCAGACAGATTCTTTACCACTAAGGCACCAGGGAATCCCCAAAAGAAAATAGAGGGTGGTTAATGATATTTTTATAGATGATAAGATATAGAAAATAAGTATAGATAGGAAGAATACCAATGACCTATTTGTAGACACTCCAATATTTATATGCTCAAAAGAGGAGAAACCATTTAAACAGTTCAATAAGCAGTGATGAATATGTAAAGAAGACCAGGAGAGTATGGTATCCCAGAAGCCAATATGAAAAATGATTTGTGAAGTAGGAGACAAAAGATTGCACCAAATCTTGTTAAGTAAGATGAAAACTTAATTGCTCTTCCCCTTATCCCTTTGAATAGTTTGATCTTTCCCTCTCCTACTTTGGAGTTTAAATATGACACTTTTCCTGATCAGCCTGCCCAAACAGAGATCATCTTAATTTAGTATCCTGCTTTTATCCATGATAAAAGTGAAACTGAAAGTTACTCAGTCATGTCTTACTGTATGTGACCCCATGGACTCTACAGCTCATGGAATTCTCCAGGCCACAGTACTGGAGTGGGTAGCCTTTCCCTTCTTCAGGGGATCTTCCCAACCTTGTCCATGATAGTAGTGATGAAAATTTTTCACATCTTCATTGATTTACTTATTTTAAGTGTTTGCTTGCTCATTAAACTATAAGTTGCCAGAAAGAAAGAAAAATCTCCATTTTGTTCAAAACAGTATCCCCCAAATAGATTATTCTGTACTTAGAAGGAAAGAAGGTGAAGTCACTCAGTCATATCCAACTCTTTGGGATCCCATGGACTGTAGCCTACCAGGCTCCTCTGTCCATGGGATTCTCCAGGCAAGAATACTGGAGTGGGGTGCCATTTCCTTCTCCAGGGGATCTTTCTGACCCAGGGATCAAACTCAGGTCTCCCACATTGCAGGCAGACACTTTACTCTCTGAGCCACTAGTGAAGCCCATGCTGGACTTAAAAGATAATCAAATATTTGTTGAAGAATTACTAGATATCAGTCATACTGGTTATACATTTTTCAGATTCTTCTGAATATTCTTAGTTTTTAATTATATTGAATGTTTCTGTCATGGAAATAGACAATTTAAAATTTCCTCTTTGGAACAGAACCACATTTATTGTTTCAATTCCACATAGTTGTTTTTGGTTTTACTCTAACAATAATTTCCTAAATTCTTATCGGAAAGGTAAGAAGGCCATAAAGTGCATAAACAAGGTACCCTTGGATAATGTATGTTAATTTCAATATCACAGGCAAAAACTGAGATACAACATCATTCCTAACAAGGTCTTTATTATAGATTTTATTTCAGATGCTAGAAGGAACTTGAAGTTGACAAACCCAGAAATGGTAAAATTACATGCCAAACACTGGAGGAGAATTTCAGTTCATACACATAGACTTTTATATGGATTTTATAAATTGACAGGGCAAGGTTATGATAATTTAGGTTCAAGATCTAAGTAAAGGGCATTCACTAAATAGTAAGTCAAACATTTGAATTAAAAAAAAATCTCTTATTTATCTCTCCTCGATGTTAAAGAGGAAACCCTCTAAACAAACTTATGGCTCATTTCAGTTCATTCACTCAGTCATGTCTGACTCTGCGACCCCATGGACTGCAGCAGCCCAGGCCTCTCTGTCCATCACCAACTCCAGGAGTTTACTCAAACTCATGTCCATTGAATTGGTGATGGATACCAGGGGGGAAATGAGGGAGAGATTAACAGAGATGGGAACTGACATATATACACTATTATATATGAAATAGATAATTAATAAAGACCTACTGTATAGCACTAGGAACTCTAGTCAATATCCTGTAATGACCTATATGGGAAATAATTTATAAAGAGTGGATATATACATTGTTGCTGTTTAGTCACTAAGTTGTGTCCAACTGTTACCTCATAGACTATAATCCACCAGGATCCTCTGTCTATAGAATTTCCCAGGCAAGAGTACTGCAGTGGGTTATCTTTTCCTTCTCCAGGGAATTTTCCAGCCTCAGGTATCAATACCATGTCTCCTGGCAGATTGGAAGGCAGATTCTTTACCAGGGAAACCTGGATATATGTATATGTATATGTATAACAACTTTACTATATGGTAGAAACTAACACAACATTGTTATTAACTATGCTCCAAAAACTATTTTTTAAAAAAGAGGAAGTTTGCTTAGCTAGACAGAGGATAATGTCTAAATGGATATTGCTCATACAGGTGGCAGATAGCTGGCAATATCCCAGGTAAAGAGTTAGATTGAATGTAGCACAGAAAGTCACAGATTTAGGTGTCCCGAAAATGCAGCTGAACAAAAGGGTATGTTTAGTCCCCATATAGGTGCAAAGACTTCATCAGTGAGGTTTGATACCAGAAAGCAGGACCTCAGACATACCAGACACAGTCAGAGACCAAAGACAAGATTTCATTCTCTCTAGAGCACAGTAGAAAGTAGGAAAATAAAACAAAACAAAATAGTATAAGACTTCATTTCTAGAACATTATGTAAAACAGGTCAGAAAATTCAAATAAAGAGCAAGGCAGGGAAAAAGCTATTGAAACAAAAATGAACCCCTCCATATGGCACCCAACTCCGGTACTCTTGCCTGGAAAATCCCATGGACGGAGGAGCCTGGTAGGCAGCAGTCCATGGGGTGGCTAAGAGTCAGACACGACTGAGCGACTTCACTTTGACTTTTCACTTTCATGCATTGGAGAAGGAAATGGCAACCCACTCCAGTATTCTTGCCTAGAGAATCCCAGGGACGGGGGAGCCTGGTGGGCTGCAGTCCATGGGATCGCACAGAGTCGGACATGACTGAAGCGACTTAGCAGCAGCAGTAGCAGCATATGAGAACTGGCATCAAAGTTTCAAGTCAGTAAAGGATCAAGTCTGCTTGAAGTGTAAGTCACTTAATCTTCAATATAGACCTCTTTAAAATTAGTAAAGCAGTTTAAGAGCATGAAATATGAAGGCAGACTCTCTGGTGGAATACTGTTTTCCAGCTGTGCAACCATGGGCAAGTTACTTGATTATTTAACTTTGTATCACTTCCCTTTTCTTATTTGTGAAGTGTGAATCATAAAGTAGTTACATCATAGGTGTGTTAGGGAGATTCATTAATTTGCACAATGCCTAGTGAAAATCTGGCTACTGTGGGCTATGTAGTATTTGCTAAATAAACTAACTCCAGTGTTAGTTGCTCATTGTGTCTGAATCTTTGGGACCCCATGGACTGTAGTTCACCTGACTCCTCTGTCCATGGGATTCTCCAGGCAAGAATACTGGAATGGGTTGCCATTTCTTTCTCCAGGGGATCTTCTGGACCCACAGATAGAACCTAGGTCTCATGCAGGTTCGATTGTAGGTAGATTCATTATTATCTGAGCCACCAGAGAAACCCTCTGAGCCTCCAGGAAAGCTTGTCATGCTGACAAATGTAGAAATCTTTTCATATCTTAGGTTTCAGTTGGAAGTTCAAAGTACTCTAAATTTACACTTTGATACAGGCCTCACACTATTTTATACCTTGGAATTTTAGTATCTCCAGAAAAAGTTCATTGGTTTAAACAACTTGCAATAAAAATTGGGTTGTAGGTATTTAATGATATCACACCCCGCAGAATTAATGTGATTTTGAACTTGACTTGGCTATCAGGAAGCAGCAAAATGTCCTCCAAGGATGTAAAATATTTAATGTAGAGACCACATAGGAAAATAACTCAAGTGGTTGCTACTGCTAAGTCACTTCAGTCATGTCCGACTCTGTGCGACCCCATAGACGGCAGCCTACCAGGCTCCCCCGACCCTGGGATTCTCCAGGCAAGAACACTGGAGTGGGTTGCCATTTCCTTCTCCAATGCATGAAAGTGAAAAGTGCAAGTGAAGTCGCTCAGTCGTGTCCAACTCTTAGCGACCCCATGGACTGCAGCCTACCAGGCTCCACCGTCCATGTGATTTTCCAGGCAAGAGTACTAGAGTGGGGTGCCATTGCCCATAGACTTCAAGTTCATAATTAGCAAGAGTTTTAAATGAAAGTAACGGTATGACCATAGGTAAATAGAGCTGCCTTTACCACGTTTGCTCCCCTAAGCTCAAAGCAAGATTTTTCCTTTTTTACCTTTTTAACCACTTGAGTTAAAAGGTAAAAAAAAAAAAAAAAAAATCTTGCTTTGACCTTAGGGGAGCAAACGTGGTAAAGACAGCTCTATTTACCTATGGTCATACCGTTACTTTCATTTAAAACTCTTGCTAATTATGAACTTGAAGTCTGTGGGATGGGGACTATATATTAAACCAAAAGATAAATGGATGCTGTGTCCCTGCATAAAGAGCTTGGATTATTTGAATAAGAAGGGAGCAATGTAATGTTAATCACATTAAGAAAGCAACATTTTAAACTGAAATTATTAATTATTAGATGAAGGCATGCTGTGTAAGTGGGAAGTAAATGAACAGACTGCAAATTTTTCAATAAAGAGAAAAGGACAAGTGTCCGCTTTAACCCAGATATTTGTCTGATTGCAAGTTTAATCAACCATATCATAGTAACACCCATGCTTGGATGAAAAATAACTATGTCAAATTAAACTCTACACAAAAATCATAAGAGGGCCTGAAGTGCTCCCTTCAAATAGTCTACATTTCTTGAATTTATAATATTTTTGTAGCAAACTCCCTTCTGACCTTAATATTCAACTCCTGTGCATATTTTTACTGATTGGCTCAAACTAACTTTATGTACAAAGTTTAAATTTTTCCTGGAGGAAATATTACCCCAACCTAGGTGCTAGAACATTTTCCCTCAATTCTCCACACATAGATAGGGAGGTGTCATTTTCCTAAGATTCATATTTTCTACCCCTTCATATTTCAGAAAGTTTGATAAGTTTGACCTGGGCTGTGCTATGACTCAGGCTGCATAGAAGTATGTTAATAGGGCAAATTTATTCACAGGAGAAATCAGATAGGGTTCTAACAGTAAATTCAGTAGAAGTCTTTGTGAAATCATTGTGAAGCCCAGTCCCCAAGTCATTTGTTCTGTAGACTTAAAATGTAAAGAGAAACAACTCTAGGGAAAAAAAAAAAAAAAAGGAAACTGGGAGATTCCATGATCTTTGGAACACAATAGGATACAA
Source organism: Cephalophus harveyi (assembly GCA_006410635.1). Lineage (NCBI taxonomy): Eukaryota > Metazoa > Chordata > Mammalia > Artiodactyla > Bovidae > Cephalophus > Cephalophus harveyi. The sequence goes on along the minus strand of SJYT01064299.1, from coordinate 261,247 downwards.
ATTCAGTAGCCATGATAAAAATATGGGTATATTGGAGTTAATTCATTAATGTACTCATCAAAATGTCATTAAGAGGGAGAAAGAGAAAACCATGCAATAGAAGATATTTGGAATACATATAACTAGGAAAGATTCTTATACATAATGAGTACTACTCATTACTCAATAAGAAAAAGATTATATGATATACAGATAAAAACAGGAACAGGCACTCCATGAGCAGGATAGCCAAACAACCAATTAATATGTGAAGAGTCACTAGGAGACTTTGAATAAAATCACAATGTGACTCTACTATATACCTATCAAATAACTAAAATAAAATTAAAAGCAAAGACAATTCTAAGAGTCAGCAATGGCAAGAATTTGGAATAACTGGAACTCTCCCTATACTATATTAAGGAGTATGAACTGACACATGCCCTTTGGAAAGTTGTTGGGCAATATCTATAAATCTTAATAATATTTCAGCTAAACTTGTCCTAGGCATAAGTGTAACAGAAATGCATATTTTTACTAACAAAAAGCATATACAAGGAAGTGCTCAGTCACTCAGTTGTGTCCAACTCTTTGTGACCCCCATGCAGTGTAGCCTCCAGGCTTGTCTGTCTATGGGATTTTCCAGGCAAGAATGCTGGAGTGAGTTGCCATTTCCTTCTCTAGTACAAGGATGTGCAGATAAGTATTACTCATGATTTTCCAAGTATTCATCGACAGTAAAGTCAACAATTATGTGGTAGTATAGTCACGAAGAAATACTACACAATAATGAAAATGAATAAATTACTTCAATGGAAACCTGATTACATCACACAAATGTTGCATAAAAGGAGACAAACACAAAAGTTTGTTTCATGACATAATTATAAAATGTTCCAAGACAGGCCAAAGTAATTTCAGTGACTGAGGTCACAGTAAAAGTTTCCTTCTATGAGAGGGAGAAATTGGGGGCTTCTTGGGTGCTGCTTCTGTTCTATTCTTTCATCTGTTCTTTGATCTGGAAAACAGTATTAAGTGTTGCTTACTTTACAAAAGAATAAATGAGATTTAAACTTGTGAGTTGCCCACTTTTACATATATATGCTATAATTTAGTTAAGAAAAATCATTCTAAAATGTATATATCATGAATTAATAAGTGTTAAAAGAATCAAGGATGTTTAACAATAATCTAGGCACATATATTTTAGCTAGTTTCTCGTTGTAACTGAATCAGTTTGCCTTGGCCATTCAGATAGTATTGGGTATCTTGGTCAACCTCACTAAAAAAAAAAAAAAAAAAATCTTGCTTTGACCTTAGGGGAGCAAACGTGGTAAAGACAGCTCTATTTACCTATGGTCATACCGTTACTTTCATTTAAAACTCTTGCTAATTATGAACTTGAAGTCTGTGGGATGGGGACTATATATTAAACCAAAAGATAAATGGATGCTGTGTCCCTGCATAAAGAGCTTGGATTATTTGAATAAGAAGGGAGCAATGTAATGTTAATCACATTAAGAAAGCAACATTTTAAACTGAAATTATTAATTATTAGATGAAGGCATGCTGTGTAAGTGGGAAGTAAATGAACAGACTGCAAATTTTTCAATAAAGAGAAAAGGACAAGTGTCCGCTTTAACCCAGATATTTGTCTGATTGCAAGTTTAATCAACCATATCATAGTAACACCCATGCTTGGATGAAAAATAACTATGTCAAATTAAACTCTACACAAAAATCATAAGAGGGCCTGAAGTGCTCCCTTCAAATAGTCTACATTTCTTGAATTTATAATATTTTTGTAGCAAACTCCCTTCTGACCTTAATATTCAACTCCTGTGCATATTTTTACTGATTGGCTCAAACTAACTTTATGTACAAAGTTTAAATTTTTCCTGGAGGAAATATTACCCCAACCTAGGTGCTAGAACATTTTCCCTCAATTCTCCACACATAGATAGGGAGGTGTCATTTTCCTAAGATTCATATTTTCTACCCCTTCATATTTCAGAAAGTTTGATAAGTTTGACCTGGGCTGTGCTATGACTCAGGCTGCATAGAAGTATGTTAATAGGGCAAATTTATTCACAGGAGAAATCAGATAGGGTTCTAACAGTAAATTCAGTAGAAGTCTTTGTGAAATCATTGTGAAGCCCAGTCCCCAAGTCATTTGTTCTGTAGACTTAAAATGTAAAGAGAAACAACTCTAGGGAAAAAAAAAAAAAAAAGGAAACTGGGAGATTCCATGATCTTTGGAACACAATAGGATACAAATTCAGTAGCCATGATAAAAATATGGGTATATTGGAGTTAATTCATTAATGTACTCATCAAAATGTCATTAAGAGGGAGAAAGAGAAAACCATGCAATAGAAGATATTTGGAATACATATAACTAGGAAAGATTCTTATACATAATGAGTACTACTCATTACTCAATAAGAAAAAGATTATATGATATACAGATAAAAACAGGAACAGGCACTCCATGAGCAGGATAGCCAAACAACCAATTAATATGTGAAGAGTCACTAGGAGACTTTGAATAAAATCACAATGTGACTCTACTATATACCTATCAAATAACTAAAATAAAATTAAAAGCAAAGACAATTCTAAGAGTCAGCAATGGCAAGAATTTGGAATAACTGGAACTCTCCCTATACTATATTAAGGAGTATGAACTGACACATGCCCTTTGGAAAGTTGTTGGGCAATATCTATAAATCTTAATAATATTTCAGCTAAACTTGTCCTAGGCATAAGTGTAACAGAAATGCATATTTTTACTAACAAAAAGCATATACAAGGAAGTGCTCAGTCACTCAGTTGTGTCCAACTCTTTGTGACCCCCATGCAGTGTAGCCTCCAGGCTTGTCTGTCTATGGGATTTTCCAGGCAAGAATGCTGGAGTGAGTTGCCATTTCCTTCTCTAGTACAAGGATGTGCAGATAAGTATTACTCATGATTTTCCAAGTATTCATCGACAGTAAAGTCAACAATTATGTGGTAGTATAGTCACGAAGAAATACTACACAATAATGAAAATGAATAAATTACTTCAATGGAAACCTGATTACATCACACAAATGTTGCATAAAAGGAGACAAACACAAAAGTTTGTTTCATGACATAATTATAAAATGTTCCAAGACAGGCCAAAGTAATTTCAGTGACTGAGGTCACAGTAAAAGTTTCCTTCTATGAGAGGGAGAAATTGGGGGCTTCTTGGGTGCTGCTTCTGTTCTATTCTTTCATCTGTTCTTTGATCTGGAAAACAGTATTAAGTGTTGCTTACTTTACAAAAGAATAAATGAGATTTAAACTTGTGAGTTGCCCACTTTTACATATATATGCTATAATTTAGTTAAGAAAAATCATTCTAAAATGTATATATCATGAATTAATAAGTGTTAAAAGAATCAAGGATGTTTAACAATAATCTAGGCACATATATTTTAGCTAGTTTCTCGTTGTAACTGAATCAGTTTGCCTTGGCCATTCAGATAGTATTGGGTATCTTGGTCAACCTCACACTGTTTTTCTATCCATGATCAGTTAATTTATCAGTCACAGTAGCAGTCTAGACCAACAGTGAGTCATGTTTGTGAGTCAAGTCATTTCATATCTTTAAGACCTTACATTTCTTGTTTGTACAGTGAAAATGTGGACCAGATAAATAGCAGTTTTTATATAATGAAAATATAATGAATACAATCTGTATTTCTGCCTTTAAATTTTGGTCTGCAACTCTACATAGTTGTAAAAGTTAAGTAAACTTCCCATGTCTCACCTTCTTCATCTGTGACAGTTAATAATAGCTGTTCAACAGGTTTATTGGGTAGAGGATGCTAATGAAGAAAGTACAATCATTACATTTGACATATATTAGATACTCATTGAATGGTGACATCAAATATATAGAGTATCTTGTTTCATAATTCTGAGCTCTGTACCTACAATTCATTGTTCTTTTTTTCAATTATTTTAAAAATCAGCAAAGTACTATATGTGCATTTTTCAAAATATATGCTTTGCTTTTATTTTCAATTTTTTTAAATTTTTATTAAAATTATTTTTAAATTACAGAAATACGGAAGAATAAGAATAGTACAAAGAACTCTGATACTTTTTACCCAAGCTTGCCTATTACTAACATTTTGCCCCATTTGCTTTTACATTTCTCTCTCATTCTCCATCTATCTCCTTCGCTGTCTCTTTCATGGGATGTGTGTGTGTATGTGTGTAATTTTCTTAAAAAATTTAGAGCAATTGCATAGATCATGTCCATTAACCAATGAACATCTTCATATACATTTATTATAAATAAGTATACTATTCTCTTACATAATCACAAAGCAGTTATCACTCAGCAAATTTTAAAATGATCTAATATTTTATCTAGTTTACTCTCCTTATTCATTAAAAAAAAAAAAACCTTATAGTTTATTGTTGTTTACTCTCCAGTACAGAATCTAGTCAAAGGCAAAATATTGAATTTACTTCTCATGACTCTTCAGTCTTTTTCACTTTTTAT